>JAMBLF010001043.1:0-153047 GCA_030578115.1 Leucoptera coffeella
GACATAGACTGATTGATTGATTGATATATATATATATATATATATATATATATATATATGATTGATACGTCCGTAAAGGGATAGTCAGGGACTATCGATCGCAACTAGAACGATTCTGACAAATCTCTCTTGCTTCGCTTAACTCATTAACCTAGTACATGGTCTTCGTTCTTCATGCTACGTACGCCCGCCTTTAGAAGAATGTCTCCAACGTGAATACGCTTCATTAAAATTTATTGTGGATTTCATTTAGTTTTATTGGACCGTATAATTCAGTGACGTTAACATAACACTAACCAACTGTCATTCTATGCTACATATCATAACCTACGCCAAATAAACGGTTATTATGATTCAATGCAACACAGGAAATGTGGGAAATTTTTAATCCTTCTAATTATTAGCAGCAATGTGCCAACAAAATTCTATATCAGTTCTCAGTATATAGTTAAGGGATTAAAGCCTTCTCGTCCACTTCTCGAATAGGATAGACAGATACTACCTAATTATATAATTATAATTATCTTTTATATTTTTCTACCATATTTAACAGCTCCCACCAATTCCCGTCGCCAATGATCGGGCCGCGCCCCATTAAGGTTTTAATTGAAAATAGCGTGAGAGCTGTAAATCGTAGCCCTGCGACACCGCTCCGGGCATCAAGTCGCAATGAACCTGTAAGGATCATAAGGGATAATAGGGATTCATTAAAATGTACACGTTAATGAGGCAAAAGAAGTGGTAAAACGATAAAGAATAAGTATCAAAATGTCTGTGTAGGATATATAAATTCGACGTAGCTCAGTTGTTTGGGGCTTGGCTCTGTATCAGTGGGTACATGTTTCAAATCCCGCTTGAGCATGTACCAATAAAGTTTAATGAATTTCTATTTACAATTTTGTAATAAAAAAACATATTTACGAAAAGCATCGAATTATACGGTGGGGGAAAACATCGTGAGGAAACCTCTGTTCGCCGAACAGGTAATAGTTAGTTCTTCTAATGGCGACATGGCTTACACATTCGTCGTCACGTCACATTGAGTACTAACTATCTGGTCAACACGTGGGTTCGAGGTGTCCATAGAATTACTACCTTCGCAATTGTGGAGATGGAAACCTGAACCTCTAACTACCCCGCAAGGGTTAATGGTCGTGAACGCCTTTGTCTTTTTTTGATATATACATACATGAATTCACGTCCTAAAGTCCGTTTTAGGGCATTATATCTCTTAGGTCTCTTTTTAACATAAATATTAGGGTTGTGATGTATGGAACATTGGTGACAGATTGACCAGAATCAAAAGTTTCTCTTTGCTTTTCGTGACTTGTTAAATGGCCCTATTTAGGAAAGATTAGTTAGTGTCTGATATGGTACTCTATACGTCGTTAGTAGTGGGTGGAATGTGAACACGTGAACCTGTATCAACCCCACAAGAGATAACGTTCGTGAAGTATGTGATATATACTGTAATATCATACATATACTGTAATGTGTAATTATATATACTATTAACAATCTGTCTTAAAGTTTTTTTCTGTTTTCGTCGCGACATCTTGTAGAAAACTAGGGAAAAATTAAATGTATCACATTGGTGATATTAATTTACTCAATAATCACATACCTACTCTCTTAGTTGCAACAAATGCTGGAAAGAAATGCACCTATAATAGTCATTTACATCCTGTACTATCATAGAAATCATTAATACAAAATAACTACAACGAATTACCATAAACATTACAAACTAACCTAAATTAACCACACCATACGTAATAAACTTGTAAAGTATCCGAATACATTATTGACCCCTTTATTGTACCTTAAAATTTATTGACCCTACGTCGATGGTGCAGAGCTTATCACCTGTTGCATCGGTTCGATTCCCGGGAGTGACAATTAAGGTGTTATTCGCGTGCTTTGTTAGTGTACAGGATGACAGGTTTTGATACTTGCGGATTAGGGCTTTAGATGGTGTAGACAATAATAAATAAGAATAATAATTCAAAATATTACAAAAAGTATACTGTACTAATTGGCACTAATTATAAGGTAAAAAATGGGGTTTGAATGTTCAAAATGTAAGCTCGTAGTAATGAGTAAACTATTTACGATTCTGACTAAACTAAAAGATTAATTGTGTATGAAGTATTTTATACATCTCTACGTTGCTTGTATAGTTTATAATTGCACACTCACTTCTTCTTTGTGAAGTTAATACAAATCCAAAGCAGGGGTATTCAATTTGATTCAACAATACCAAAACACATTGTCATTTACAATAGTGATTATAAATACGTAAATACGTATCTATATGTGAAATAAAAATGTAACTTAAAAAAGAAACCTTATTATATAAAAACATATGCGATAAGTCGATAAGTAAGAATAAGAAGATAAGTGAGTATAAATCGCGAATCTCTTAAAACTATGAAATAAAAATGACCTAATGAAATATTTTCTATCTAAGTAACCACCAACCAAGTTAACCAACTACAAATAATCCAATAGTGAAAACTTTTAATGTTACTGCATATAGTTAATATATAATAACATACATACACATTATGCCTGATTTCCTGTAAAGGGGTAGGTAGGTCCCGATCCTGATAAACTACTTTCGCTTCATAATATAATAACAGTCTAAATTTAATCACCTGTCACAATGGATGCCAATTTACAATTATAATATTTATTTTTTTATTTTAAAGTACCAATACCTTTTAGTCGGTATAAGTTCAATATATTGTGTAGAGATAAGCATTTCGGTTAAGACATTAATATTCATAATTAATTTACAACTACTTCCGCTGTACTTTTATTCCGTCAATGGCTGTTTAATATTCACCATTGCTTAACTTTGTGGTGTAAGCTGTTCATGTATAGAATTTTGTGTATTTACATACAAATATACACATTATTCTCCGTGAAAAAGCATGTAAGCTTAATGAACTATCTGTTAATGTGTTAATACTCCGATAGTTTAGATTGAGTGTTATAAATTTTGTCATATGAAAACCTATTTAACCTAGTCAACACCCAATTGAATACTAATCTATTTTCACGATGTTTTTCGCAGAGTAAATTAATCAACGCAGGTCAGTATTAATGGGTGATGGATTGATGTGTGTGTATCCGTTATTTAATGTCATTCCGTTAATCCGTTATTTTTTCTATTTAAACTTACCCCAAAACTTAAGTAAAGTGACCAATTACCCTACATCATTACTATTATCAGAAAATCTTTTCATTTCGCTGCCACGTAAAGGAATGGTATTGGAAATGAACGATAATTGTCTCTCCATCATTCTTTAAAGGGAGAGCTGTCAAGCATAACCAAAATTTATAGAATACATGTTTGTAAGTATACGTTCACGTTTATATTTCTTGAAGACGTAGACAAGTATGCTTTTGATGCCTTCGAAGTAGTTAAGTGGAATTCGACGTAGCTCAGTTGTTCAGAGCTTGACTCTGTATGAGTGGGTACTGAGTTCAAAACCCGCTTAAGTATGTACCAATTGAAATAAAGTCTATTTATATCCATTTTTGTAATATAAATACACTTACGAAATGCATCGAAAACTATGACGAGGGAAAACATCATGAGAAAACGTACCTGTTCCCCGAACAGATAAAAGTCAGTGCTTGTAAATTCCGGCATGGCTTATCACCTGTCACATTGAGTATCTAGTCATCACGTGTGTTCTAGGTGACTATAGAATGAATACCTTTGCAATCGCGGAGATTGCAACCTGTATATCTGACTACCCCACAAGGGTTAATATTAGTGAATGCGTTTTTTTGTAGTTAGAGGTTCGAGTGATCCCATTCGTTATAAGAAAATGATCAGCCACTCATATCCTAAGTTCACATAATAGCTAATATTTAACGGAAAAGGTAGTAAGTCAGTCCAAATAAGGAGGTCTAGACACTAATTACACCTCCTTTTGTATAGGACAGATTTCTTCATCATGCTTTCATTCACTTCGATGCATTAACCTATCGCACATTATCAAATCGATGGTCACCCATCCAAACTTACTCAAATCACCGATTTACTTAATTTCGATCTAAGACCAGCATTTCATACATACACACAGATCACGTCTATTCCCTGTAGGGGGTAGGTAGATTTCACGGATCCACAACAATCCTGGTTCTGACAAACCAATTCCCGCTTCATTGATTCCTTAAAGACTCGGCAGTCATATACTACTTGTACTTCTAACGTTATACGTAAAACCACTTTGTTTATATTTTTATGTGGCTCACTATAATTTGGGCAGAGACATAACTTAACATATTGACATAACATACTTTTCACGACTATATGTATAGAGATCCCGCCACATAAGTTGGCAGTAGCCAAACTTGGAACTAAATTTGACGTTTGCGCCATTGCGTGTTATTTTGTATGAAAGGTAAATTTAGTATTACCAGCGTTGTGTTTTTTGCCCACTCTTTGTAATTTTTATGTTTGTTAAGGGTGATTATAATAAATTGATTTCCGGAGTTTCTTGTTAGTTCATCTCCAAGCTAGGGTCTCCGCTGATCTAACCTCGGTAAAAAATATGTAAAGACAAAGCTCAGTGCCATGTTTGAAATAATAGTTTTAAGAGATTCGCGATTTATACACATGATATAAGATATAAGGGTGTGTATAAGATTGATTGCAGCTGTGGGAAATCCTACGTCGGACAGACTAAACGGTCTATTGCGGACAGAGTGAAGGAACACATAATATATGTAATATATAATAAGAAGGATAAGTCCCGTTAATTATTAATCATGTTTGAAATAGTTTTTTTAATTTATACTTAGATCATAAGATAACTTTCAGAGAGCTTGTGATATTTATAATTTTGCTCTGCAACCAAAGACCGTTATAAATGAAACCTATAATGTATCGAGCCGTATGGCACAGTGAGTGCTAGTTTTGGCGTGTTTACTGGTAACACTGAATTACGCGACTGTGGCGACGCCCCCAACTGCCAATTTATATGGCGGGATCTCTACATATTACACACTCGCTTTTTCAGGCAGATCAGGAACATACATAGTATATCAGATCATAGTAGTCAGAGGCTTGAATGCCCATCTCCGAAATCGAAGGCATGTTAGGCATGGGTATTTGTATCACTAGATAGACAGCACCCAACGTGATAGGTAGTGAACCGTATCGCCGTATATAGGCACTGACTATTACTTATCCTGTGGGTTAGGCGGGTTTCCTCGCGATGTTTTCCCTCACCGTTAGCGACTGTCATATCATATCTATCATAGATCAGTGACAATTCTGTCAAAATCCAGTAAAGCTAAACTTTCGTACTAATTTATATATTGACCACTAACAAAGTCCAATTAAACGTTAGACAAACCGAACTCAATTCATCAAACGGTCTGCATTTTAATTAGGAAAAAAAAAACATTCGGAGTGAGCATTCGACCGTGCTAATCTGCTTCCGATCTTGGTTATGGCTCTCTGTTCCTCCTGAGGGGCTTCGTGTCTTGCTGTCCCGTTTTGTGGTCAGTAATTAGCCTTTGGAGCAGGGTCTTTTGTCTATAGTAATGACATGTGGCGTCTGGGGGCTTATTCTGAGACATGGGTTTGTACTGGTTTTTAATCGCTTTAGATTGGTGTTATATACGGATTTTTTTAATATTTTGTAAGCCATATTTATATTTTTAGATATATAATTTATAGTTAAATTATTTTAATTAGTTTGAAGTTTGTAAATATTTTGTTAATTCATTGTAAAGATTTCATTGTTAAAATTTATTATAATAAAATGTATATTTTATATATATTTTATAAGTATGATATTATATGAATTGTGTGATTTAAAATTAACAAACATACATACATTAACTCACATATTTTTTAAACAGTTTTCAGAATGATATAACTACAGAGACAACCATATCTAGGTCTAGTATTAAGTGTTATTCAATATGGGTAACAAAGTACGCATCATTTAACAGATTCCATTCGACCCAAACTCCTTAGTCACCTCCTACGCATCTTAAACTAGCACTAGAATATTAAAACACATGTATGTTATAAGCCAAATACTCAATAAAACCAAAACGATTTGCCAACCTTGACCATTCACAGAATAAGCCCTCTGCCTCTAACCACATTCGTTGTTAATTAACAATATTTTCGAAATCAATGGGGTTCGATTTGGGAGATATTCGACTTAGATAAAAAACACCTTGACTTCAAGGGGCTGTGAATTGAACAGGGTCATTATAAATACACTTAAGCGTACTGTTAATGCTAAAGGTGGATTTTAGTAATAAAATAACGATTTACGAACGGAATTATTGTTTTCTATTATATATAATATACGAGTACGCCATAGAATTACTATCTCCACAATTGCAAATGGAGACATGAACTAAGACTACCCTGCAAGGGCTAATAAGCGTGAATGTTTTATATTCCTTATAAATATACGAGTAATTGATGGTTAAACATAATCTAACTTAATATTAACCTTACGACAGACTTTTCTGACTCTATAGAATGCAGGAAATAAGAAATTGTAATAATGTGATGGAATGGTAAACTTTCATACATTATTCAAGTGCCCTATAAGTACCAATACTGGAAGAGAGACACCAGGACTTCACTATCTTGAGCACATGCATGTAAATTAAGGCAAATATTAAGATATTTTGCTACAAATAGGTTACGAACTCAGCTACATTGGCGATGAACATGATAATTATGATAGTTGTTATATAATTAAAGCGAATAGCTGGCATTCTCGTAGCTGTATTGTAAAAGGCAAATAAGACTATTGGGGTAATTTCGATATTATCAGCGCCAATAATACTTTTATACTTCTATGCTAAAATATGATCTAGGAGATATTTCTCCGGAGTTTTGTCTACCCCAAACAAAATAGTAGTACTTAAATGAATAACTTTAAAAACGTTGCACAAAATATTTTCTAATAGTTTTTGGAAGAAATTTTACAATATTTTCAACTAATAAGCCAACTAACAATAATACTAATACTAATAATAATAACAACTAATACTAATAAGGTTACACTTTATTACCATTTCAGATCAATACGCATACATCTTTATATGTTTGCATGTATGTGTGTATGTAAATTTGCATCCTACAAAAGACAGCATCATGACAAAACAGCAACAGATTATTTTACCCTTAAGTGCCGCTCGCACAGTCATAAATCTAACATAAAGAATGCACTCTCATGCAAATTAACCCTTCAAACGCGATGGTTATTCAAATGACAGCCATAAAATCGGTCGCGACACAATATTGCGAAAAAAATAAATGCAAAATACACAATGGTGTAACTATTCGGTCGGATTAGCTTAGCCAAATAAGTGTTTGAAAAATGATGGCGGAAATTTGAATTTTAAGGGTTCTATCTTCCCAGAGTATTTAAGATTGATGTGTATAAGGGTTGTGGGAGATTTGGGTTGTGTTTGGATTATGTGTTACTTAAGGTATTGTATATAGATATTGCCTGTTGCATAGATATAAGAGTACTATTACTAGCCTGTGGTATGAAGAGGTTCATAAAAATACATCATATAAATAGATTGAATACTAGGATTAGTGTATAATGTTGGATTATGTTTGATTTGATAAAAAGTAGTGTATTGATGTGAATCTAAGCGCAATATCATGAAGACCTGGCTCACAAAATACAGTTCTGATAGTACTTAAAACTTAACGGTTGCAGTGTAAAAATGATAATGTTTGATTTAAGGGTAACATTGTTGTTTCAGATAGAAACTATCTACTACTCGTATATTAAAGGTACTTACAGACTTAAAAAAATAAAAAAACTATTTCATCATAGCGATAAATACAAAACCCGCTAAAAGTTAAAGAATATAATAATCTCCGAGATTGTCAATCTACTCCAAAGGTATCAAAAGATGAAGAATTACAAAAACATACAAAACAAAAATAAACTATACTATACCTAGTTATTACATTAGTTTCTATAATTCAATCAGTTAATATCATGAGTATTTCTAGACCTTGTTTTGATATAGCTTGGAGAAGACTACTATTTTACAAATTGACAGCAAAAAATAATAATAATATATAAAGTTTTATCTTTGAATTTATTTTCCTTGTTAAATAATTTAAATAATGTTATTCCTAATCATACATCTATATACATACATATATAGTACAAATACTCAAACCTCTCCACAACCAAACCACCATAATCTTATATAGCTACCAATACATTTCACTGCCACCATATGCAAATTTTAGCACATTATTGAATATAGTCCTTTGTAGATACAAACGTACATGGCTCGAGGGTTGGAATCAATTGCATTGATGACAGATGCAGGGAACAGTATCATGTTACTGTTAGCTCCGGGTATCGAACCTGGGTTTGCTTGGTTTAAGTGACTGTTGAGGTTGTATGAAAGTAATTATAATATTTGAACATTATTACACCAATTGAATTAGCCCCTCGGTAAGTACATTTAAGACTTGTGCTAAGGGTACTAGTCAAAGTATATTTAAGAAATGTATACATGTTATATATAGATAAATACATATATAGCATATATAATCAACGACCACACTGGAGAGCAGTAGAAAAGCGTAGTTCTTAACTCTGCCTCCACCGGGAATCAAGCCCGGGTCTCCACGATTATCGGTCAGTTGTCTAACCGATCGCGCCACGGAGTCGACAAAGTTTTAAGTTGTAATGTAAGGTTTTTCAATGATAAGACTATGACAGTAAATAGTCAGACTATATGGTTAAATAGTGAGATATTGAGTAGTATGTTATAGCGACATCTACGTATGTAATCACGTTATTTAGTTCAGGGTGGACAGAACCTTGGAGAGAGAATAATGTTTCTTATATCCATATTCATGCTAATAAGTGACCTGGGTGATATACATACATACATACACATCACGCCTGATTCCCTGTAGAGGGGTAGGCAGAGATCACGGATTCCCATTTGTCCTACTGACAGACCACTTTCGATTCATTGACGTTCATACATCTTCTCATACACTCTCGGCAGTTATAGGTACAACTAATATATACCTAGGTGATATCTTACAAGAAATATTGGTAAAATACATTCATGCACAACAGCTGTAGACAAGTAGGTAAGATCTCTGACTTCTTACGTGGGAGGTCATAGGTTCGAATCCCGGCTCTGAAATGTACCAAGAAATTAATTATAAAAATGTATATTTAATTCGCGTACATATTTTACAGTCGCTAAAGGTAGAGCAAAATATCATGAGAAAACCTGCCTGTTCCTCGGGATAGGTAATAGCCAGTGCCTGTATACGAATATATGGTTCACTATCTATCACGTTATCACGTTGGGTGCTGTCTATGTAATGAAACGAGGACTTTGAATGGATCATACCTAATATTCATTTGAAATTTCAGAGATGGGCACTCAAGCCTCTGACTACCCCGTCACAATTAAAAACAAAAAGGGTGTGTGTATACAAAAGCAGTGAAGCATGTTTCTTTTTATTTTTTTATTATATTTTGTATAAAACAAACAAACATATTTACTATTACATTGTTAATATTATATGTTGTATACTGACTTAGTCGAAACTCATATTGAAATCATAATACGCGTGTGTGTAGCTAGAGTGGGGTTAAAATGGACTATAATAAGTATTTATGTTTTAAAAAGATTTATCTCTTTAAGGGTGGACAGAATGTTGAAATATAAACTTTTAGAAACTCGTTTATTTTAAGTTTTTACTTAACGTTAAATGATCTAAGTAATACTATAACTATCGAGAGTATATGTAGAAGTGCAATGTTCGTGAAGTATTGGCAGTAAAACCTTTAATATTTTTATCTGTATTATTAACGTGTGTTTGCGAGGTTGCTATAATATCACTAATTCCACAGTTTTAGAGATGGTATATATGTCAATAATAAATATGAACTATGGAAAGAAAACTTATATACCAAAATACAAACACATACTCACGCCTCTACCTCCCTAAAATGATAGGCAGAGCCTATCGTTCGCCAGCTTGAACGATCCTGACAAATCTCTCTTGCTTCACTCACACCCATTAACCTTCTCATATACGTTCTTCTTAATGGAAAGCTCTACTTAACTAAATTTACAAAATAACTTACTTAATACCAAAACACCACATTCTTTAATCCATTTCAGGGTGGACAGAACCTTGGAGATAAAGTATCTCCTAGGTCACTTTTTAGCATGTAAATCGGGGTTGCGATGTCACAATGGAACATTGATGACAGGTTACCAGCCTATCGCCCAAGAGATTCTATTTACCCCTAGTTCCTTTGTCACCTCTTACAACATGTCTGGAAGAACTGCAGCTAGTTAGTATCTTTTTACATTCCTAGCACGGGACTCAACTATTCTGTTAACTACCTTGGATATTGAAGTCTTGAACCCAAACAGACAGATTTGTATTTAATAAGTGACCTTTAAGATGTTTTCATGTATTGAAAGGGTTTAAATTATACATTCGTAATTATAAAAGTAATAAATATTATAAAGTAAAAAGTTATAAATGTTATAAAAAAATATATAAAAGTATTATAATATAAGGTATATGTTTATATTGTCCTAGCGTTTACCCACTTAGTTTTGTGTCTCTATCCCACTCAATAGGAAATAAAGTCTCGAACATAACTAACTGACATACCAAGACACAAATACTTCCCCTAAAGTTAAAACATCCACTATAATTGAAAAACAATTAATAAATAAATGACTGTTATTGAACTTGTATTAGTGGGGTGGCATAACGGATATTGGGGCTTGTGGTTGCTAGCCCTATGTTAGATTGGTACTGTGCTAGTCTGGGACGTAAACATGGTAATTAGCTGCCGTTCTTATTGGGAAGGCATAGGAGGTGACTAAGGGAGTAGGGGTAAATGGGATGTATAAGGTGATGGGATAGTGACTTAAGCAATGTTCTGTGAATACTATCGTATTAATACATTTACGAAATCCATCGAATTATATGGTGAGGAAAAACATCGTAAGGAAACCTACCTGTTCCCCGAACAGGTAATAGTTAGTGCTTTTAAATGGAGACAAGGATTACACCTGTCACATTGAGTACTGACTATCTGGTCAACACGTGGGTTCAAAGTGCCAATAGAATTACTACCTTCGCAATTGCGGAGATGGAAACCTGAACCTCTTACTACCCCGCTAGGGTTAATGGTTGTGAATGCATGTCTTTTTGTTTGTCATATTATGTATCCAAAGTTCTGTCCGACCCGAAAGGGATTAAAGTACGTAAATGCATGTGTGTGTATATATAATCATTTGATGAAATAGGACGTAAAAGACCTTAATCAGATACTATGGAAAGAATCTCATACATACATACACATCACACAAATTTCCCTGAATAGTAGGCAAAGATAATAATATCAATAAGCTTTAATCATAGAAACACATTGACATACACAGACAGGAAATTAAAAAAAGTGAAAAGAATTGTATAAACACAAGTAAGTTATTAAATCCTACATGTGCATGTCATTGCCCAGTGAAATGGTCTCAGCTCAGCATATATACAATGATTGAAGTACAATCACTGCGCTAACATCCATACTAAGTACCATCATACTACTAACATACATACTACTTACTAACATACATACTACTAACATACATAGTACTAAACCATCACGCTTTAATCTTCGAAGGGGCGCCCACATATGTGAAGGCAGGTGCGTTTCGGTTCATTAGCCGCTCGTCGTTATTCAACCTCTTTGCGGCCACCTCCGAGGTCAGGAACTGGCAGCTGTCACTTTTGACGTAAGGAGGTTAGGGTGAAAGGAGGATTGGACGAAAAAGGTTTGATACTATTTTGTTGTGAATTGCTTATGATGTGTAATATTATATGTACAGTCAACGCTTATAGTGCAGTTCCAGTACCTTTTTATAAGGTTTACGTTTATAGGAACAAAAGACAATATTTTACATTTCGAAGCACGCGAACGTATAGTGGCCATGACAATGCATAGTGGCGCCAGTTTTCAAATGTAAAACATCGCTTTTGATCTTATAAACTTAAACCTTATAAAAAGTTACCGGGACTGCACTTTAAGCGTTGACTGTACATATACATTCACGACCGCTTATCCCAATCAGGGTGGACAGAAGCTTAGAGACGATAATATATCAAAGGTCACTTCTTAGTATGAATTTTGAGTTGTGATTTTAAATGGAACATACGTGACGGGTTACTAGCACATCGCTCAACTTTTTAGCATGAACATTGGGGTTGTAGTGTTAAATATTATGTTAGTATTGGTATTTGGGCATGTATAGAGTATAGAGGTAATACGTATTGATATTTATGTGGTATAGACAGAGTATGAGTGTGAAGTTTTTGATTTATCTTATTGTAATCAATGTTCAATGGTATTCAGTGCTATATACAGTCGCTGACTATAGCTTTAATAAAGACTTTTAAGATTTAATTTCTTTTGTAATGTTTATGTCATATTTTCCTAAAACTCATTTAGGAGAAGCATATTTTTAATAATATTCATTCTTTTAAAAATCCATCGTTACCAGTAAATATCCTTATTTAAACCCTGTATTACTATTATAAAAGAAAACAAACGCGTTCCAACCATTAACCCTTGCGGGGTAGTCAGAGGTTCAGGTGTCCATCTCTGCAATTGCGAAGGTAGTAATTCTATGGACACCTTGAACACACGTGTTGACAAGATAGTTAGTACTCAATGTAAATGTACTGGTGGTAAGCTATGACACCATTTACAAGCACTGACTATTACCTGTTCGGGGAACAGGTAGATTTCCTAACGACGTTTTCCCTCACCGTAATATTCATTAATTTTGAAAATGTACTTTTATTACGAAAACGTATATAGAAATTCATTAAACTTCATTCCATTGGTACATGCTCAAGCGGAATTTGAACCCTGTACCCACTGATACAGAGTTTGGGGTTTCCAAACAACTGAGATACGTCGAATTCTACGCTACTATTATACCATTCTGAATTATGTCATATCTAATGACTAGCATTGATATATTGTTATACAAAATATCTTATTATACTCATATTATCTAATGACATGTATAGAATATTAATGATTCCACCATTCGCAAAAGTATTCGATTCACTGCATCCATGTAATTAGTCGATACTGTATCGAATCGAGATCGATTGTCGATTGAATCGGGCACATCATTAATCTAAATTATATTTTTGCAACCCGTTCTTTCGTGGGAGAGTATTTAAATTGAATATCGAATAATTTATATCTTTTTAATTTTATACAAAACCTCGAAGATACTAGGTCACTTTTTAGGATTATTATTTGAAAATTGAATATTGGTGACAAATTGCTAGCCTATCGCCCGATAGACTATATTTATTCCTAATATATTATAACTTTTACGATTTACTCATAAAATAATATTTTGACATTACATTTTTATCAAATTCTTATAATAATGATATAATATAAAATAATTTCATAATAATAAATATATATATATACCAAATAAGTTGGCATAATCTACGTAAAAGTGAAATGTCAGTGTCAACAATATTTCATCTGTCACATCCGATGCTCCACAAAAAGCGAAAACATTGGCAACTCCTCAAATCGGATGTTGGGATAAAAAGTGAAATACAATATCGCAACATGGATATTTTTATTTGGTCCCGTAGAGTTTTGAAAGTTAAACACATACACTTTAATAATTAATTGACAAATCACTTTTGCTTCAGACATTCACACACCTCCTCATACACACTTTTTTGTTTGTTTTAGAATAAAAGAAGCACATACTATTCAATGAATGTATGAAATACCTTAATGCAAGCAAAATTCGGTTACCCCTATTCCCTGAGTCTCTTTCTACGTCATCAAGACACACGCAGTTATTTAGCATTCATTTTACGTTCCAATCTAGTATAGGACTTTTATTTTTTCAGTGCAATAATTATTTATTAAAACTATTTATTATTTCATTGCCCAATAAATTATTATAAAATATGTATGTATCATTCATTCAATATTCTTTTTGTTATGACTCCTCACAGCTGTATAAATTGCGGCCGCGGAACGCTAAAAAGGGAAAGTTCAAAAAAGGAACACTTTTTTGTGAACACAAAAATATTGTTCGAATATCGAATGACAGTGTTCCGAAAACTTCGTCAATTATGAGTAACTCAATATGTCGTACAATACGTGGACCAGTTTATAGAGGTCTCTATCACTGTATGTTTTATTATGTATCGGAGACCAGGTTATAGTGGTCGAGATGCGTTAATGGATATTCGAAATTTGAATTTCAAATACATGTCACCGGATAGATTGTAACGCTTTTGACTGCGATCGCTCCATTCAATTGAATGACGCTAATTCCTACACTTCCTATATTCATACTTATCTATGGGCTAGAATTAATTTGGCTGTTTTGGTCATTTTATATACATCTGTGGCTTAGTTTTTTATGCGTTTTAGCACAATCGTAGTTTAATATCATTTCAGTAATAATGTAAAGTTGTTAGTCGATTAAAAAATTGTAGAATTTCGTCTTAATAATGGCCAACTTTTATGCATAAGATGATGTATCCTTAAGCCACTAAATACTTTAGGGTTGACGGTTGTGAGGCGTATGCTATATTATGTAGATTTCTCCATCATTATATGTATACATACATATATTCACGTCTTTAAACCCTTTCGAGATGGACAAAAACACGAAGATTTAATATCTTATAGGTCACTTTTTACCATTAATATCATATGTATATTATTATGAATATTTCATATCATTAACGGTATACTATGTATAATTATATACAATTTCATTAATAGGACCAAATATACAGATCCATATATGTAGTTAGGCTAAAGATATGTATCAAGGTGGATTTATTCAACAACTTAGTGTACCCTATACCTTTCAATCACCTCTAACAACAAGAAATACAGATTCAACACTAACCCTTTACAAAACTATCACACTATTACCAAACATCATTAGCGAATTGACAAATGATGTGTTTCAAGCCACGCGCGCCGGCCATCTTGGATGAACTGACGTTTTAACTGTCACTTGATAAAGGAATATTGATGATATAGTGTTTAGGGGTTTTCTGACGTGGTTTAGAGATAAAATTGGGCTTAGTGTAAGTATTAAGGGATGCCTTGTGAATTTTGTGATGGGGTTAAGGATTGGAAAAGAAAAGTACCTAATGTAGTCTAAGATGTTTTAATATGCAATTGCTAATATTACTACATCGTTAATTATGCTTCGTTGTGAAAATTTTATGTCAAATATTTGTACAAAGAAATGCCTAACTACCCCGCAACAATAAAAAGCACAACGTGAAGCGTATGTATGTAGGTGTGCAGAGACAAACACTTTCACGAACATTAACAAGTTACAATTTGCGGTGTCCATCTCCACATTTGCGAATAATTTCAGGACACTTCGAAGCCACGTGTTCATCAGATAGTCAGTACTCATTATGATAGTTATTACGCTGTGTCACTATTTACAAGCACTGCTTATTACGTCTTCCGTAAAATACCTAGTCACTACCGTGTACTATGTGTAAGTAAATCCATATAAACAAAATATGACACAACATCATTCATATGAACCTACGATCATATAAAGTGACCACAAATCCACAAAAACTCTCCAAAAAGACAGTAACACCATAAACAACAAAAACTAAATCCATAATTGGAAGGGACAAAAAAGTGTAGAGTTAAACCATCCAGAAATACAATTTAGGACTTTTTAATGCTGTACACCCACACCAACAATCGAGTCGCAGTGATCTCGTTACTAACAATGCCCCATATATTACCTGCCTTTCCTGCCAACAATGAGTCGTGCTGTCCTTGTCTTTCTAGTGCATTTTTGTATCTACATCTCTGTTTAATATCTTGCTTCCGACACTTCAAGATGATTACTGGGCGATACAATGATTTGTTACCTTTGCTTCACGCCATCTATTGGCATAAGATGTGAAGGTTTTTTATGTTTTTTATTGATTCTTCTTGTTTTTTTTTTTTGTAAAAATATAGGTGGAGGGTTTGTTAAATTGGGGTTTAAGACGTATGACGGTCAGATAGACGATACCTATACTGATGATGGATGACGTAAGTACCTATAATCGCCTCGTGTATAGGAGGTGTATGAATGTTATTGAAGTGGTTTGCCAGGATCAAGATAAATATGGACAAACTAGACAAGCATACATACATTCACGTCCTTAAATCCCTTTTGGGGTGGACAGAACCTCAGAGATGAAATCTCCTAGGCAAGACAGACAGTTAGCTATAACTAACAAGACAAACACAAAAATTTCTACATACAACATCGAACGATATAAATAGATAGATAGCAAGGGATGTATATTCTCATAGACCACGATATAGAACACCAGGTAATGCATATGTTTATACAAATCAACAATAGTGGAATATTTCGTTTGTCATGCAAATAAGGGATTCGGGATTTTGACAAGATCACAAAGGAGGTCGTGTTCAAAAAGTTTCGCTATACAATGTGTATTAAACAATGGTTTTTTGAGCGATTGATATTTGTTCAGTGTTTGATTATTTTGCTCATTCTTTTTTAGTAGATAAATAGAATACTGACTATCTGCCTTTCATATCGTAGGAGGCAAGTGGTAAATGGGTTCAACTGTGTTATTAGTCAATATTAATAGTTACTAGTTAGTAAGATGTTACTAATATTGTATAATAATGTCATGACAATCTTGATATTATATAGATAGGTCACAACGTAGATTAATTGTGACACTAAGGTTCTCCGTATCCCGAAAGAAGTAAAAGATAATGAACCGTCAACATACTTAGTTTATAATAACAATAGAGAACAGCTTATGTAACTTAACAAAATATATTATAAAATAAGAACATACATACTGATTCCAAAACTTCGACATAACTCAATATATTTCGAAAATATCTGCCAGTATTTTACTCTCCCATAAAAAAGCAGTTGATTAAGTGAAACTGAAAGCCCAGATTACGTCAAATAGTATAAAAAGTCAAAGTCAAAGGTTTTTATTCAACATAAGTACAAGTACAGTACATTCATTGAAAGTCAAAACATTTGCCTGACACTGTTTGTCTCTTAGCATTGTAATTCTACCGTTGGTTCGGAAGCCCTGGCTCGGAGAAGAACCAACAAGAAACTCCGGCTTTCAGGATTTTTTTGCCCAGTGCCAGTTACAAAAACAAATTATAAAGAAACATAATTATCTTTACACATATAGTTTAGACTATATAATATCTAGTATTCTACGATCCCACGTACTTACCCAACCCGCCAAACAGTTGACCTTTATCATTTTGATCAACAGCAACCCTTCTAAAGATTTGAATAACAAAAAAATGTGTAACAAGAGGGTCCTATGTCCGCTGGCGCATAAGTAATTAGAACAATTATTATTTGATAGATAATAAATTATTTCTGACAGCGTGCCGCCATTGTGCAATTCTGACAGTGCTCTAGCAGGAATCATCCGTCAATGATGGTTTTACATAATTATTTTTTATTAATCTTTGTAAAGGCATGGGATTCTGTTGTACAGCTGCTTTTTGCAGTGAGTTGGTATTGGAAATAAATCAATTAGGATTGTTATAGAATATAGTATTTTCATATTACTCATGTGTTAAACAGGGACGTAAAATAGTGCTAACTAGCTGCCGTTCTTCCGTAGGAGACTAAGAGACTATAGTGTATTCGCGTTAAGAAAATAGTGACGTCATCATTACCCAAACGATTTGACCAATGAGACGTGACAACGGTTGTCTGCGATTGGTTAATGTGACTGTTTTCTCATTCACTCACGTCTCATTGGCCAGTTTAACGTCTGAATATTATGACGTCACTATTTTCTTAACGCGAATACACTATAGTATAAATGGAATCTACTTCATAATAGGCTAGCAACCTGTCAACAATGTTTTCATCACAACTACCATGTTTATGCTAAAAATTGATTAAAAGTAAAGTTGATCGATTACTAGCTAATCACCTAATTAAAAATATTCTAGCATAGTCCCTTAGTCGCCTTCTACGACACAGCACTATATTCTGCTATATTCAAGACACCATTTTGTTACAAATCCAAAATCAATCACGACATACTTTCTTAAACGTCAAATGAATGTCAACTAGAAACAGCTGTTTCCTTAGTATTATTCAAATTTGGAACAAAACCTGCTTTGTTTTTTTCAAAGTATGCTTAGGTGTGATTTGAAAAGAATAGTTCGTTATATCGATGTTTGTTTAATTTGAAGAAGAAATCTGTCTGAAAGGGTTAGTAGTAAGATGCAGTAGGTAAGGGACGTAGCAAGGGTGATAATAGACATATATTATACATGTTTAGTTCATTCTATAGAGCAATTTATTTATTTATTTCATAGACTAGTAAAATATTCATCTCAATTGTTGCAAAAGTAAGAAAAAATAACATATTAATTAACTGTATCAAACTAGTAAAGAAAATGCATAGTTAAAATGAAATTATATGTACTACTTAACTATAACAGGTCCAGGCCCATCACCAAATAGATTCTATTTACCCCTAGTAGCTTTGGCATACGACATGACGGAAAGAACGGCAGCTAGTTAGCATTCTTTTTACGTCCAGACTAGCACCGGACATTGTTTTTAACCAAAAAAATATCAATTAATACATTAATAAACTTGAAACTGCATCTTTACAACAATACACCACCTATTAAACAAAAGACCTCACCGAGAATCGAACCCGGGTCCTTAGACACTCGACACATGCCCAATGCAGCAAAAGTGCAGCGGAGGGACAGAGAGCCCGCATCATAACAATTTTAATTGTTACCATTTAATAAGTGCATAGAGGTATAGAGTGTATAATGTAAGAGATGACAGTGGATGTTTAGGGTGTTAGGTATAGTGTAAATGTGGTTGGAAGTTCGATACATACATATATATTAACGTCCTTTTATCCCTTTCGGGTTGGACAGAACCTGGGAGATGTAATCCTATCCTATATGTATGTGTCCTTCGCCTCTTTTTAAGATGCAAAATTGGTTTGTGGTATCGTATTGAACATTGGTGGTTGTAACCCTTTGTCCCTTAGTCGCTTCCTACGACATGCCTGGAAAAACGGCAACTAGTGAGCATTTTTTATACATCTCAGAAATATATATATATATATATATATATATATATTATATTTTTTATTTTATGTTACTTTCTTGGTATTTCTACTTTGCAAATATTATTTTTGGAAATACAGGTTTATTAATTTAATGATTTTTGTTGAGGATTCTATCATTTTACTTTATTTATATACGTTTACAAATACTTCGATTTTTTGATTGCTTAATCATATTTTATAATGACATTAGCGAAAATAGTATACGGTGGACGCCAATAAAATTATTTTCTTTTCCCCAACACAATCACCAAAAATTTCAACAGAAAGGTTTTTGAAACCGAAAGCATACTATACAGTTTGACCAAACAACCATCGCGTCACAAAAGTCGTAATCTTTTAAAATACTGCCACTTCTACTTTTATTTCTATTCTATTTTTAAAGTACATTTTATCCCTACTGTTTCAACTTTAAATAATAATTACTATTAGAACTTTAATTATAATTACCCGTACTAGTCTGGGACGTACGTAGAATGGAACTAGCTACCTATCTTATTGGCATATCATAGAACTAAGTTCTAACTAGGGGCTAATTAAATCTATTCTATTCTATCTATTCTTATTATCTATTCGGGTACGTATGAAAATATCTAAAATAAGTCAAAGTACGAAATGTCCAAGTTTATAATATCAATTTACGAAGCGTCAAAATTTATAATATCACGCCAAACACACTGTCACAGTCTGCTATATAAATATACCATCTTGATCATTTTGAGTAGTAGTAAAGTAGAAACTAAAGTATTAGTTAGACATAATAACTTTAGTTTCCCTTATAACTGTTACTACATTCACCATCTCGATTGAAGTACTTAAAATAATTAAAAAAAAACGCACGCACGCATTCACGACCATTAACCCTTCCGGGGTAGTCAGAGGTTCAGGTTTCCTTCTCCGCAATTGCTGAGGTAGTAATTCTATGAACACCTTGAACTCACGTGTTGACCAGCTAGTCAGTACTCAATATGACAGGTGGTAAGGCATGTCGCCATTTAGAAGCACTAACTATTACCTGTTCGGGGAACAGGTAGGTTTCCTCACGATGTTTTCCCTCACCGTGTAATTCGATGCATTTCGTAAATGTGTTTTTATTACGAAAATGTACATAGAAATTCATTAAATTTCATTTCCATTGGTACATGCTCAAGCGGGTCTTGAACCCTGTACTCACTGATACAGAGCCAAGCCCCAAACAACTGAGCTACGTCGAATTACTTTAACTGTTGCTATAATTATTATCTATCTCTATCAAAGTACCAAACTAGCATTTCTCAGTATGAAGGTCCGACGTCTAATAAGCTCTTGTCTGGTTACAAAAGAAACAAAGCTTTGGAGGGATTTGTATAAACATTAAGAACAGCTGTTCATCCCCAATGCCCAGATGAATATTTTCGATTTTCATTCTCAAAGGGTCAGGGCTGGGTTAAAGTGGATAGGGCTTAAGGCTTGAAAGTCGGTTTTAAAATAAAATTAAAATAAGAAAAATATATTTGTGATCTCAAAATTTTGCAATAGTTGTCTATGGTCCGTCAACAAAGTCAGCAGCCCAGTGAATGTTGAAAATACAAATAATTATTTTCAGAAGAATATTAAGTCGATTCTGATGCCGAACTGGTTAAATATGTTCGCTTTGGGATTATATTTGGATCCTCAACTGGAACGAACTGAAGAACAGGGAAAAGAAGAATTGGAGCATCGATTTCGTTTTTCTTCGGTTGTAGCGGCTGGTAGCGTTGGTGTATCCATGGCGATAGAATAATAAGAAGTGCAAACGCCTTGGCATCAGTGTTTGTACTTGAACCGACGTAACCTTAGTGGTGAATAGCTTATTAAAGAGTTGCTTATAGTAAGAGGTTCGCAATTACATCTCCGTTTCGGAAATAGTAATAAAATAATAACGTGAGTTCCAGTATGTCATACGCGACGTGGCAAACTTAACCTCGATTATAAGAATATTAAATTGATGTAAGCTTACTGGGATTACATTATAATCACACTAATCAATTATCCCATTATACTCAAAAATGATCAAGTCTAAACATTCTATGACAATATTTGATCATGGTATGTTGTTTCAGGGTGTTCATTTTACAAAGATCTGCAAAAATTTCATGAATTTTCAGTATTAGTATAATCTATATCAGTATAGTAGTATTATGTATATTTGTATAGTAGTATTATGTATATTAGTATAGTAGTATTATTAGTGTAGTAGTATTATTAGTGTAGTATTATGTAATATTCTATTTCAGTATCTTAGATTTATTTAATTAATTGTTAAATTATTTCAATTAGTTTTAAGCTTGTAAATATTTTGTTAATTTATTGTAAAGATTCTATTGTTAAAAAGAAGCTTCTTCAGTATTTGATATAAAGGTACATGTAGGAAAATAGTTTGATAATTAGTATTCAAAACATAGAATTACATGAAATGATTGCCGCAAAACCATCTCATATACAACAGGCCTTTCTTAAAATTGATAAACGCAATAGCCTCATTACATTTTACAACTAAAACACATTTACGAAATGCATCGAATAATACGGTGCGGGAAAACATCGTGAGAAACCTACCTGTTCCCCGAACAGGTAATAGTCAGTGCTTATAAATGGCTTAGCACCTGTCACATCGAGTTCTGACTATCTGGTCAACACGTGGGTTCGAGGTAGCCATAGAATTACTACCTTCGCAATTGCGGAGATGGCAACCTGAACCTCTGACTTCCCCTCAAGGGTTAATGGACGTGAACGCGTTTATCTTTTGACTTTCTTACTCCTTCATTAAAACAAACCCTATCCACCTAACCCAACCTCGAAGATCGAAAAACAACTCTAAATAAAGAATAGAAACAGAAAGAAAAAAAGGGTTAAAGAATCCCTTCTTATGCAAATTCCTCTTTCGAATATTTACTTTTGATTTTTACGTCCTGTCGCCCCCTTGTGCTGTGCTATCAATTATTAATTTTCACCCCTTTTTTGTTAGAAAAAGTGTAAAAAATTGCCATGATTTATTAACGCCGCCACTGATTTCTGAGCGGTGTCAAGGCGGGACATTAATTCTGTAAGCAAACGGAATGGTTCAAGAATGTTTTAGATTCTTTTCTTATATTTGCTAATTTGTATAGTAAGTGATATAATAAGATTGAAAAGAGCATGCATCGATGGTTTGGACATGTTATGCGGATGAATGATAGCAGATTGACAAAAGGAATACATATGAGTGAAGTGGAAGGGCGGTTACGTAGGGGCCGGCCTAATAAGACATAACAGTCAGATAGACGCTATATTGAAAAAATGTGACGTTAGGAGTACCTGTAACCGTCGAGTGTGTATGAGAAGATGTATGAGTGTCAATGAAGCAATAGTTGTCTGTCAGTGGGACAAATGGGGATCCGTGATCTCGGCCTACCCCTCTACAGGGAATCAGGCGTGATTTGTATGTATGTATGATATAATTAGACATACATTTGATGAGTTAGGCATCTTAATATTGGGTTGTATGATATGATAATATCGAATGTAAATGCAATTTAAAGGTTAATTTAATTACTACTGTTAATTTCGAAGAATAGAGAGGTTAACTAATATATTTTATCGTGCTAAATTCTCATCGATTCTAATTAAGATATTAGTGTATACTTAAAAGACTGTACTACGAAAGAAAGTTAAATATAACACAGATACCTGTAGATTAGTTTTTTATAGCTATATGATATCTTTGGAATAATTGCGCCAGATATTTTAGACTTACAAGTTTGTAATTTTACGCAGATAATATATAAAAGATAATATACAACTTGAACAAAAACAGTTTATTATATCATATAGTAACGTGCAAGTAAAACTTACAAGTAGTAACATTTGTCAGTGATATTATTTATTTAGATTTTCATACTAATCGTTTCTTACAGAATTAACTTTTCTGATATTTTTTTATGTACTTTTACTTTCATCCATATTTAAGGCACTTAGTGTTTAGTTTAAAAAAATCTTTGATATGCTCGAGTTGGTACGAGGTTAAAACCTTTGAGATTTCATGGTCATATTTATTCTATAACAATTTACATTTAATTGAATATTTACCTTAACATTAATATATTTAACATATATCTACAAAAATTATAGAAATATTTACAAAATAATAGTAATTAATAAAGGTTTTCCATGCAAAAAGTGTCACTTTCGACGCCTCACGCCATCTCTCGACGGATAGAGCGTAACTTCATTTTGTTTGGAGTTACGGAAGCGTATTCTCGCACTTAACTTTACGTAATTTTTGTTATGTTTATTTAATATTTAATTAAAGTTAACTAAATGACTATATTGATGGTATTTTGATGGTGTGTTTACTGCATTTAATTGCTATTACGATAGCTTAGTACAATTCTATTTTTTAGTAACCAAAGAATCTACTCGGTTGATAATTTACTGAAATCTTAAACTGATATCAAACTCAAAGGCAAAAATTAAAATACTGTAATACACTTTACGTTATTAGTTAATTTTATAAAAATAAATATTAGGATGATAATTAAACAGCCAATTTTTTTTCATGCATTTTTTTAACCCTTAACCTGTCTCCAAAAACCAACTCATCAGCTGTCATCGATCGCCTTGCCTACTAACCCACCGAAACAAAAACTGACCTACATTGCACCCTGCGGTTCCCCCATTCTCAAAGAATCGCCCCACGTCTTGGGTGCTTGCAACTATTCCTGCTTATTCTAAGCAAAGTTTGGCACGTGCGGGAAAAAATCGGACCTTTGATTTTACGGACCCTTTGAAAAGTGCACTTAATCGGGACTGTTTTGTTAGTTTTTTACGTGTGTTTGTTTTATTATATTTTGTTAAAGAAGTTTTAAGAATAAATCTAATTTATGTTGTATAAATGTAGAGTTAATAGCGAAGCTTCCAGTGATAGCCAATAAAGTCGGGGGACATTTCCATATCTGCTGCAGCCACTAGAGTCCTATAGCCAACGAGCAGAGACAGTTTTACAGAGAAAACACGAAACAAAAACAACGAGAGCCAAGATCAAACATTATTGGCTGAAGCGAAGCGTGCTTTGGTGCCAGAAGAGTAGGTACCCGAATGCACCGGTCAAGATAAGGACAGTCGATACAAAAAAGCGCATCCTATTATCGAACAAAAGGACTCTGCAACCTAAGTACAGATCTCGATTCATCGTCTCAGCTCGATCGCGAGCCGATTTCATTGGCGCGCGGCTTCGTCACCGCGTGCGAAAGGGACGCAGATAGCGCGGCGCGTGGCGAGCGAGCGGGAGGGGCGCAGTCATCTTGGTCGTCGCGGCGCGTCCCCATGGGCGGGGTCGCGAAGGAGAGTCTCCAGTGCTGGTGGGGCCGTGAAGGATCGCACTGCAGTCGCGGCCTCAGCGCGTCCACGCGACATCGTCTGGCCGCCGCCGGCCGCTCTCCCACCGCTCACGCGAAACGCTCGATCGATTGTGTTTAGTGAACTTTTCGGATCCACTTTTCCGATCAATCGGACAAGACATCGATTTGCGTTCATCAGTTCAATTAACCATTGACTGATTGTTGCTGTGAATGTTGTGGTTTCATTGAATTTGCGCGGAATATTTTATCTCTTGGAGATTTTGTTTTTTATCTGGACCGTCTTGAAAACAATTTTGTGGATTTTTATTAGAACTCGGTGAAATAGTGAACAGTTTACGGATTTTTGACAACTCGTGTTTGGACTTTTTGTTGTGAGATAAATAAACTGTGTTATGTGTTGTGGACTTGTCAAGATATGGTGATAACGCTGTGACTTCGAAATCACGAAGTAAGTGCTGTAGGGATTTTTTATAAGCATAGCAACACACTCCCTCCCGACACTTAGGATCGTCTTATCTCTTTACATCGTACAATATTTATTTCAATTAATTATTATAACAGTATTTTTATTATTAATAAATTATTTTATACCCAATAAATTGTTAAAGAAAAAGTGCTACAGCGAACTGTTTAACCGTAAAATTCTCTCGCGCGCTATCGACAGAAATCAGCCAACAATAAAATAAAAACTAGCGGAAAAGACACTAAAAATTCCACAATCGTATCGCGTTTAATACCAACATCGATCAAGCAAATTAAATTGGAGATTATTCGTTAATTATTGCCAGCAAGTGCAATGAAGAATGTCAATAAATTAGATCGGGAAAAATGTAATCGGTTGAAATCTATACATCTCGGCGGCGGAATTTTGCGCTAGTTAGCAAGCATTTATTTTAGGATTGTTATTGCGAAATGCCGATAAATAAATCAACCGATCATTTGGGAATAACGAGAAAAGCAGCAATTATAAGAGATAAAAGAAAATAACTCTTCGTTATTAACATATTTTCATTTGACTATAGAGCCATTATAATAAAAGCACTCAGATGTAAACAATGTTTAAAGAATTCTTACGGAATACAGGAATTTCTTGAGTTTTGCATGTGAACATAACATGGAAATAATCTATTGAAACTACTTACTACTACAAATGGTTTTGTAGAATAAGTTTTGCTAAAAAATAAGTATTGTGGTTACACGACTTCCCCTATTTAACTACAGATGGCATGTTGGTTAAATTGGGTTTCCGTTAAAAAATACTCTTTATTAAATTCCCATCTCCAAAATAGAGAGAATTTTTTTTTATAAAATAGTGCGAGGAAAATATTAATCTACGCGATCATTTTATTTACAATATTTTCAATCATTTTCATGCAATTCCCTTATTAATACATGAAATTAAAACTAAAAATACTTCCACTATATGTCAAGTTAAACCAAGTTCAAAGCTAAACACCAACTATTCTGGCGAATCAATCATAACTTAAAAAGCTAACATGTCATTAAAATTCTAAGTCTTTAGTTTTTACTGAACTTACGAACAATGGTATATGGGAATCAAACAGTTCAATTCTTTTTGTCATAACTTCATTAACCGCTGCGTAATGTCAAACATATTTTTATAATGAGAGATATCCGATTTATTTTTGTGTATAATAAAAAAAAGATTAAGAAATAATGTAATTTTTTTTTTTAATTATTGTGTTGCCTCGAGGGGTTAAAAATGGTGTTCTTATTTTAAAATCGTAAAAAAAAAATATAATTATAGTGTAATACTTATGACAGATAATTTAAAAGTGAACAGAAAATTATATAAATATAATGTTAATTTATATCGGAAATAGTTAAATAAGACATCTCATAAATAGATATAAAAAGTGCAATAATAGATAAACAGAGTAAATTACTATTTTTCTGCGGGAGTAAATATTCTAATATCAAATACTCAAAAGAACTTTTAAAATACTTAGTAAAAATACTTAAATCTCTAAATAATCTTCTAAAACCATCGTTTAAGTTTTCTATAGCTGTAATAATTTATTAAATATTAAATAAATATATTTATCTTCTAAACGTTATACTGTTAATCTAACAGAATCGTTTGATATAATAAGAAATATCTATTGACAGCATATTATTAATTTATTCATAATAATAGTTCTTTCTTATAAAATGCTATTTAGTCAATAAATATTTATAATCAATATAATTGTTAAAAAAAACTACATAATACATTTAAAATCAGTATACATATTTCTCTACCATGGTTTTAAAGATAAACTATTAAACATAACATAACATACGCTTCACGACTTGTGTATACTCACTCCCTTTTAATTGTGGCGGGGTAATCAGAGACTTGAGTGCCTTTTACAAAATTTCAGAAAATTGTTATTAAATTACTTTATATATAGTTAAAACCTATCTAAAATAAATTATCTATATACAAATTACCCTTATTCCATATAAAGGGTAGGCAGAGATTATAAATATCAATTTATTCCAATATAAGTAGTATATACTCAAGTCATTATACCTTTCGGGGTAAACAGAACTATATCTCCCATATCACAACTATTAAAATTATTACGGCAATGTAATTGTAAAATTCGCGAAAGTTTGTAACTAACAAATACATACATACATTCACGCTCTATAATCCCTTTCGGGGTGGACAGAATCTCAATGATATAAAATTGTTGTAAACAGTAAAATTACAAAAAAAAATTAAATATACATTAACCACCACCTGATATTCTACCTACCCCTTCAGGTATTATAATCTTAAATCAAACATACTATAATTTGAATTGTATACGCCGGGAATCGAACCTTCTATAGTTATTCTAATGTAAATGATAATTGATAAAGTGACGTTAGAAGTACCTATAACCGCCAAATGTGTATGAGGTGTATGAGTGTCAATGAAGCAAAAGTGATATGTTAGGTAAAAGACAGATGGGAATCCGTGATCTCTGCCTACCCCTCTACAGGGAATCAGGCGTGAAGCGTATGTATGTAACGTATATGATAATATAAAAATGAATCCTTATTCTCTACCTACCCATTTGAAAGTAAAATAATTAAACATACAATCTCCTTAGTCACTTAACATAACTACATTAGTGAACGGTTGCTAGCCTATCGTCTAATAGATTCCATTAACAGCTAAGTCGCAATTTTAACGTGAAGAACGGCAGCTAGTTAGCTTAGAACCGTCCCAGACTAGTTTAGATCATATGTACATTCATACATACACATCACGCCTGATTCCCTGTAGAGGGGTAAGCAGAGATCACGGATCCCCATTTGTCCAGACCACTTTCGCTCCATTGACACTCATACATCTTCTCATACACATTTAGTCCGCATACACACACCTTATTTATAATAATTTGCAATAATTGTGTCATATGAAACTATGATAAGTTTGCTTTGGAAAAATCGACTCTATTTCGTTAAGTTAAAGTCCATAGTCACTTTTTACTGATATCGTGAGAAAATATTCTTAAGTATTGATATGGAAGGAATTTGGTTATTGAAATTTGAACTTTAATCACTATAGTATAAGGTTGGGTTTTAAATGTCGCTTTCAAAGCGCTATTGGTTATCATATTTCTGTATTGAACGGTTGGATATAAACAAAAGTTTCGACTTTATGTTTATAAAGGTAAACAGAATATAAAAGCTCAAAAGTCTAGTTTATTAAGCTAATTAATTAGGTATGTTATAGTATAAATGTATGGGGTGAATAGAGATAATAGTGTATTATGATCTGACGACCTCCATGGCGCGATCGGTTAGACACCTAAACGCTTATCGTGAGGATTCGATTCCCGGTGGTGGTAGAGTTGAGAACTACGCTTTTCAACTGCTTTCCAGTCTGGTTGTTGATTATATATGCTATATGTATATGTATTTATCTGTATATAATATGTATACATTTCTTAAATATACGTTGACTAGTAACCTTAACAAAAGTCGTAAATGTACTTACCAAGGGGCTAGTTCAATTGGTGTAATAATGTCCAAATATTATTATTATATTTTATCTCTCTAAAGTATATCTACATGACTGAATTCCATACACTCCAACTTACACATTCGCTAGTTATAAGTGCTTCTTATATCAAACTACATACATACACATCACGCCTGATTCCCTGTAGAGGGTAGGCAGAGATCATGGATCCCCATTTGTCCCGATCCTGACAGACCACTTTCGCTTCATTGACATTCATACATCTTCTCATACACACACGGCGGTTTATAGGTACACCTAACGTCAAAAAAATATTACTTATTAATTCTAATTCTTATTAGTATATCAAACTATGTACTTTAATATACAAATATGTAAGTAACTTTCAGTTCATCCGTGAACTTAAACAAACCAAAGACGAATCAGAAACAATGACTTACAATCTCTATCCACCCCGAAAGGGTAAACACATATGTTATAACTATTTATTTATAAAAGCAATTATTATCAGTCGGAAACATGTGTCCAAATCCAAGTCTCAAATGAATCGAAGATTAAAAAAAAAACATCTCTATCCCTTTCCTTCGTATAGCTGCGTCCTTATCCCTCCGCACATGTGTTCAATATGTCTGATCTTTGATTATTTCGATTCTTATTAAAATTACATATTATTACTAGTGACCCGCTCCGGCTTCGCACGGGTATAAAATATATAGCCTACTTCACTATTTAATGGTTGTTATCATACATATAAAGCTTCCTCTTGAATCACTCTATCTAATAAAAAAAACCGCATCAAAATCCGTTGCGTAGTTTCAAAGATTTAAGCATACAAAGGGACAGAGAAAGCGACTTTGTTTTATACTATGTAGTGATACTTTATAGTATCTGTGGGGTAAATAGAAGTATGAGATTAATGAATTTCGTTGGTTTAGTATGTATATGAGGTATGAAGTTCGATTCCTAGTTCTAGGGGGAGAATTCTATTTATGTATTCCGTAATTTTGTAAAATATATTTGTTAATTGTTTCTTTAATTGATATATAGTTAGTAAAACAATAAAGATATGCTACTAAGTGTACATGAAGATTTTTTCATGTCTCCGAAGTTCTGTCCACCCCGAAAGGGATTAAAGGTCGTGAATGTATATGTAAAATAATAAATCCCGTCATTTTAGATAGGATGATAGGCAGAGATTACGGTTCCCCAATCTATAAGCCAGCCACTATCGCTTAATTCACATCTATAGACCTTTACATATACACATACAATAATAAATTAAGCATATTATTATATTGATTAGTACCTATTCATAACATAAGTTTTATATAAACAAAAAGTAACTATAGTACCTAATGACAACCTAATACATATACATTCACGACCTTTAATCCCTTTCTAGTAGGACAGAAGTTCAGAGACATTATAATATCTAAATCACTTTTTAGCATTATTATTACGGTATAAAATTACGTATAATTAATGCTCTACAATTCTGTCCCTCCATTTTACAACTCTAACGGTGTATGTATATATGTATGTACAGTATATAAGTACACTAAATTCTATAAATAAATAAATAGCATTATTAGTTATGAACGCTTCAAGCTGCCAATAAACAGGACCCAATAATCTTGATACTTTGCCAAAAACAAAATGGCAGATGGGTCGGCGATGCATGAAATATCATAATGTCTACGTTGCATTTGTGTTGCGGCTTGTACCCTTTGTGGGGTAGGCAGTGGTTTGTGTTGTGTAGAGGGAATTTATGGATTGGTTAAACTTTTGTTTAGGTTTTTCTACAGACAGATTTTTAAAGTGATATATTATAGAAATATGGATGAAAGTTTCTATAAAGATTATTCTACAGGCACTATCTAACCTGATAAGTAGGTTTAGTTCGGTTTGTTCAAGTTTAAGAGTTGTTATATTGATGAAAGTTTTTAATGTTTTTGTATAGTCAGTGCCTGTTTAGATAAGTAGATATCATTCCGTTTGGTCTGGTATAAGTGCTGTCTAATCATTGCATTTAAGAAGATTCAAATCCTATCATATCATAGTCATAGTAGTCAAAAGTTGAGTTTGACTTTATTTAATTGAATATAACATATTTTTAAGCCAAACAAAACGACATTTTTACAATCAATCGACCTTTATCGAGGCAGGTAGTATAAATGCCAATTTGTAATACTGTAAAAATACCTCTAGGTATTTATAATATAAATCACTTCAAAGTCTACTATAACTTAACATCTTCCAAATTATTATTATTGAACAACATTTTAAAAAGAGGGACGATAGAAGTACCTATAACCGCCGAAAGTATGAGAAGGTATATGAGTGTCAAAGAAGCGAAAGTGGTATGTCAGGATCTCTGCCTACCCCTCTACAGGGAATCAGGCATGATGTGTATGTATGTATGTATGTATCTTCCAACTTTTATTATATTTTAAACCTTAACTTACTAACCACATATTTCCACACTTCCCAACAACATAACCATACAAACCATACACATTTACGTATGTTCAATGAATGAAGTAACCGGTCGAAGGGGTCACCCTAAATAGTCCGACCAACCTATTTTGATACTTAGATCGCTTTATAGATTGCAGACGAAAATACTCGTATCGCTTCGGCATACACCGTCCATCATTACAGTTGGACACCTGTTGTAACACACATCAAACGTCTATCACGTTCACGACTTTAAAACGAGCAGGGTGAATAGAACCACGGTTACTTATACGTTAATTGTACATAATATACATACATACATATCACGTCTGATTCCCTGTAGGGGTAGGCAGAGATCACGGATCGCCATTTGTCCCGATCCTGACAGACCACTTTTACTCCTTTAACATTTATACATCTTCTCATACACTCTCGGCGGTTATAGGTACACCTAACGTCACCTTCTTTCAATATAGCGTCTATATAATACACATAATATGTATGTACATAATATACTTAAATCTGACAATAATTGTTATAATATGATAAAGGTAGCTTTTAGTATAACTTTCTAAGTTTAACATAGAGTGTGTATAAGGAGGTGTAGGACTGATAGGTGATCTGTTATCTGCCTACCTCTCTATAGAGATACGGGCGTGATCTGTATGAATTGATTACAAAAGTAGACTATTACTAGCGTTTCAGGACTAATTAGGACTCACTCAGCGATTATAGGTACTTCTAACATCACTACCTATATAGTAACAATATCTCTTAAATCAAAATCTAAAGATCAAAGAATCAAACGCCATATATACGTAATGGAAGCAAAAAGTCTCAACCGGGGATTGAACTCTGATTCAAAAAGAACGAATATTCTTTCCCAGAGGGGAGCATCTATTTCGAGAGCAATGGTATCGATGCGACACTTCCCATCATTAATTACTACTATTCGATACTATTGTTTTGGAGTTCGCTTTTGTAAGTATAGAGGGCGGTACAAGTGTTTGTGGAAGGGAATAGGTTGGTTTTGGTAATGCACATAGGTTCCTGTACTTGTATGTTTATGAGATGAGAAAGTAATGATTGTACAATTGTTTAGTTATTAATTGATGATGATATTTGAAGTGGACAGAATCTAAAAGAATTTCAGAGATTATAATAACTATCTGAATCTAAAGTCAAAACCAATAACATAATTACATTACCCATTCATACAAAACCCTCCCATAAATCGGCTTTCCTAAAACAAAGGCACAACTCTAAAACTTGCATTTACGACTCCCGATTCGGTGGTCGTTTTTTTCCGACATTTTTTTACTCGAGAGTGATCTTTCTTTCATCTGTAAATACATCGCGACATCCAGTCCCCTTTAATGACGGTATAAATATGTTCTTCTACTGCTTTTTTGGTTAATTGCACCCAGTGGGATCCGATTTATGATGTTCGGGGAGGCTGCTTAAAAAATACGGTTCCTTATGAGAACTTATTGATGGGTAATGTAGGTATTAGCATTCGTCTTTTTAGAATTATGTTTGTTTCACAGAGGTAGATTTATGTTATACATACACATCACGCCCATGAGGGGTAGGCAGAGATCATGGATCCCCATCTATCTGACATAACAATTTCGCTTCATTGACACTCATACATCTTCTCATACATGTGGCGGTTAAAGGTGCTTCTAATGTAACTGTTTCTCAATATGGCGTCTATCTGACATATTATTTATGTTATATGCCTAGCACTTTAATGAAAAGTGAACTAGCAGTATGACGTCGGAAATGAGTAAGGGAGATGCTATAAAAGTTTAACGATAGGCTTAAAAAATTAACGATAGGCTAGCAACCTATTTTCAAATGTGACCAAACTGATATTGTGCCAAAAACTTTCAAAAAATTATTATAATAATTAATTTATTCAATTTATATCATATTAACTAATCTATAAGTGAATAAACGTTATCACAACTTCCATTTAAATGACAATTTGTAATTGATCACCAATCACCCCATTATTCCACCATTACCCCATTTGTAGCGATGTCGTAAACTATCATTTTCGAGTTACACCATTTGCCTTTGAAGGGCGCGATCGATTATCTTGCACTATCTTTCAACGAGAATGGTATCGGGAGTTAATTGATATATTAATTATAATGGATGCCTTGTACTCTATTTATGTTTATTAATATAGATGTTTAACACGCTACATACGGGGTGGCCTGTACTAGACTGCTTATCAATAATAATAATTGATGAAGAAAACTATATTGATTGGGGTTTGTGACGCCTGTTTTCATTATTTAAATGAAAAAATAAAAAATTTAAGGGTATGTTCTTATTCTTAAGTAATGAATAACATATAGATTAGGTAGTATACCATGTTTATTACAAATTATTTCTTAAACAGTTATAATTTAATTATGTAAAGTAGTAGTTTATTTTTTGTATAAATTAACAATAAGAATACTGAAATTATACGCCTAAGTTACGTTTTATGGAATACAGACAAAACCCTTACATTTTATATAGCCCTTTCTTTTTATCATGATTACTTTAATTATCTGTAAACATTGTATTAACCTGTACCCTTACTTATCGATACCTACACGTATTAATACCAATAAACCGAGGTCAAAGTTTCGACATTACGTCGTAAAAAAAGTATAACAGCTTAATCGGCGATAAGACGTCCTGTCACGACAAAGGACCATCGCCGACTGACAAAAACAGAATGCACCTGCCCCTGATGCTACCGAATCACGCGATACTCGATACATCGGCATTCGGTTTGATCGATGCGAGCGAATCAATCGATATTGCGTGACTGGGGCAATGATAGAGAAATGTCTACGATTCAACGATACTGGTGGAAAGTTGTATTTATTGGAGCAATTTAGGTGGTATTTTTATTTCTTTTTCTATGGGTGGAATTAAGATATATATTTGAATAGAAATTGCTTTAAACTTGTTTTTAAACTTTCATGAAAATTAATTGTAGACTTCTGAATATAATGTATGTTAGTTTCCTATGTTTTTAATTATATTATGATCCTATGCCTCAAAGTTTCGAAAATTGCACTCAAGTCTCTGACTACCCCGCCACACAAGGGATTGTGTATACATGAGTCGTTAAGTTGTGAACATACATACGTTTCTTATTTGTCTGACTAATACTAATATAGCAATAACGAGACAAAAACAACAAACTAAAATGTTTATTCAGTATCTCATATTATAAACAAAATACATATCTACATTAAGAAATGTTCCCTCACGATTTTTTCCTCACTAACTCGTCTATTACACATTGATATCACTATTAAAATCACCATATCAATAACTAATTAACAATTAATTACTCAATATGTTTTCCACATCAACAGAAGTGCGCGGGAACGTTTTTTTATTTACTCCATGCAGGCATAGGAAATTGCGAATGAAGCCTGACTGACGTACCGCGATAATAATATGTAAAGCCTCTTAAAAATGGCGGATGGAATAAATATGTATTGATGATGCTTATTACTGTTTTAAATTAGCTCTTTTGTTAGCTTTTTTTAATAATTGACGTGTTTATTAACCAGCTGTGAACACACGGGTGTAATCTTGATGAATATGGACAGAAGGATGGATTAAGCTTTATTATAAGTAGTAGTGGTTAGTACATCGACGTACTAACAAACATTCAACTGAATTATATGTACTTTTTATCTTATATGACATATTGAAAAGGCGACGTTAGAATAACCTATAAACGCCGAGTGTGTATGTGTGTCAATGAAGAGAAAGTTATTTGTCAGGATTGGAATAGATGGGGATTCTTGATATCTGCTTACCCCTCTAACGGAAAACCATCGTTATGTGTATGTATGTATTTTACCTTATTGTTAACGTGATAATCACCACAATTCAATCTACCTACTCTAAGAATGTAGGCGAAATGCGCATAGCATATTGACAGGTCAGAAAAATCATTTCAAACATGTATCGAGCTTCAAAGGAACAATATTTCAAATTCAAAAATGGAACACGACAATCGGAATCAAAGGCTACCGATTTCAAATTTGGCTAACAGAAGGAGAAAAAGAATCGAATCGGTTCGCGAATCGATCTTTTATGAAGCGATACGAGTGGGGTGCATGTCGAATATATTTTGAGTTGTATTCTTTTGTACTACTTCTTAAAAAACATACATAAATGGGGATTCCTGTTGTCTGCCTACTCATTAGGGAAACAGGCGTGATACGTATGTATGTATAAGTATTTAAATACTTCATATCTCCTCTATCACCCTAACATTACTATGAGAAATATAAGTCCCTCAGTTGACTCCTACACCGGAATGGGAAGAAAGACAGTTAATTGGCATTTTATTTATACTATATAAAATACTGTTTACCCCAAAAATAAGTATTTAATAGTCTATCGTCAAAGCCAAATTTCTTATACATATTACTCAATATATCAAATAGCTTTTACTTAAGATATGATACACTCATTGACTGATAGCTATGCCATCGCCTTTAAAACTCGTATGAATTCAAAATCTCCGAAACAAATGCAACCGAAAGCGAGCAAACACAGATCAAAACGAATCGAATGAAACGATAGCTTTCGATAAAAAGAAGGTATCGCATAATCGAGTCACGTCAAAGGCCGACCCCTATTCTGCTATACGGGGGTTATTCTGCTTCGAAAAAGTAATATAGTTACAGGATATGGGTTTGCTTGTATATTTACGATTTTAACAGTGATTAAAGGTAGAATTATAGTGTAAGAGACAACGAGAATCATATAAAGGTTTTGATTTTCATTGAATTTACTAAACTTGTACTGATATGGAATAAAATCAAATTGACTCTTTAATATAGTAATATAGAACATAATCACATGCAAGCATGGTTGTGAAGAGAATGTGTTTAAATTAAATTAAAGAACAAATCTATATGTTATCGAAATTTCGTTGCGTAAGACATTGTTTCTACAGTGAGGAAAACCATGTTGGAGAGATTATAATATTATACAACTGTAGTTATTTTAATCTGATTAAATCTAATTCTAATCTTAGTATTACTTACTTTAATCATAATTACTTTTCAATGTGTATCTTAACAAGAAAAAACGAATGGTTAGTTGTATTGTTTTAAAATGTTTGTATTATAAACTTTTTGGGCCTGAACCTCATTCATTTTCAATTGTTAATGTAAACACAATTCAATTGAAATTGTTCTGCCACTATCAATTCACTTGTTTGTTGTTTCTTTTCCAAACATTGACAACAGATGGCTCAGAATCATTCTAAAGATGTGAGTATGTAGTTTATTGTTGATTTAATTTCATTTTCTTATACAATTATGTCATCGCTACAAAACATTTCGCTGTTACATAACATGATCTGTATTGTTTACTTAGTAATGAATCATAATTTTAAGGCGTATACATCACGATAGTATCTCTTTAGAGGGGTAGGCAGAGAACCCGCTCCTCATTTTTCTTGCTCCTAAAATATCCCTTTCGCTTCATTGACCTCCATAGGTACACCTCATTATACACACTCGTTGGGTTTAGGTTCTTCGAACGGCAGCCTTACATTACCATTATTATTAGATGGACATATGTATTAACATATAGATGCAAAAATATTAATATATAACTATTTGGAAATCCAGGAAATATGTGTGTAAATAATAAACATACATATACATTGCGCCCGTTTCCCTGTAAATATGATATGTATGTATATTTATCTGTTTATCACTTAATACTATTACAATCTACAAATTTAACAAAACCAAAACACGCCATTAAAAAACAAATTCTCATTGCCTGTAGCATGCAAGTCAATTCGATACTGTTCGATTCTTCTGCATTCGAATCGTGTAATCGAGTATCGGTGAATTTTGCTTGTTCTTTTTACCTGACGTGTATCGAATCAGCTGCTGCGAAATGCTCCTGTCAACGTGTATACTTGTATTTTTGATGCGGAATGGAGTTGGATAGTGAAACTAGGTTTTAATAGGTAGGTATTGATTGGGAACAAGTACTAAGATTTGTCTGTGATTGTTTTAAGGCAATGTATTAGTAACTTATAATAAGTTAATCATACACTCAGTGCTTGTAAAGAGAACACCGCTTACTACATATCACATTGAGTAAAGTCTATATGGTTAACACGTGGGTTCGAAGGGGTCATAGAATTAGAACCTCGGCAACTAATGAGATATTCAGCCGATACTCTGACTATCCCGCAAGGGCTAGTGGTTGTAAAATCGTCTGTATTTTGTTAGCCTATCGTCCAATATATCCATAGGTAACTACTACTATCATGATGGAAAGAATAGTTTGTTTTTTTCTGCGCCATAGACTAGCACAAAACATATTTAAAATAATTTCAATAAAGACAACGCATTCCCAATTAGCATACCCTCACCGGAATCCGAATACGAGTCCCTTGATATTCGATCCACCGATACATCGAATACTCGGATCGTCTTAAGAGCGATCATAAATAGTGATGGGGCCATTAAACGGCGACCGAATAGCGATAAAATCGTTCACAGCTGTTCGTGACAACGCCGATTTGTTGAACTACTGTTTTTAGTATCGTGCGAGAGAGACGTTTGTATCGATGTTTTGTAGGTATAGGTAGATATATACGGACAAATTTTGTGATCCTGAAAAGGTGATTATAATTTCAGATTATGAAAGTCTTAAGAATTTTTAAAATAATTTCTTAACATTAGTTGTCAAATACTAAACAAGCTTTAAAATAAAAAAATATTATTTCAAGCAAGCAATTGAGAGAAATGAATGGTCCATTATAGCTATAAGTTGAAAATCTTGAAACAAATATTCATAATTAATTTAAATAACGTACTCATATTCCTTATCTTCCTTAAGAATAGATATAAATATAGAAATATATCCTAGCAAAAAATTACCAGATCAATTTGCAATAATCAAACCTACTAACCCTTCTTACAATCCACACATACCATCCAATATAAATCAGATCAACACACATAACTTTCATTTAAATGCCTAAATATTTCTGGTTTAATGAACAGTTTAACACTTCAGCTGTTAATGACTTCAACGTTTTTATTGCATATGCAACCCGACTAAAAACTCGAGAGAACTGTCACCGATTTTATAGAAGCAATGAACACGCTTATTTTATGAGGCATAAACGCGTATTAACACCGCTATCGATTTATATTTAACACATCCTCTAGGAGGAAATACATACATATATTCAAGCCTCTAACCTATATGCGGAGAGAGATAGGTGGTGACTATCGATCGCCACCTGGAACGATCCTGACAAAACTCTCTTGCTTCACTCATATTAACCTTCTCATACATGCTCTTCTGTTCTTCACGCTTCACACCCGCCTTAAGAAGAATGTCGTTAGTTTGATCCGTACAAACATTAGTTTACCTTAAAACCAAAGGTAGTTGAAAACCGTGTAGTTCAAAAGCCCACCGACAGATGCCACTTGTTACCATCTGAAATACGTTGAAGGTTCATTTATTTCAATTGTCCGTATCAGTTATATGCGTGTCTTGTTTAATTAAAAGCTGGCTTCGAAACCGAAACGCGGCTGGTTCAATGTGGTGTCAATGCGCTAATAAGCTTACTATGTCTGCCACCCCTTTACGCTTATCAGTAGATCTTCACTCCCCACTGACTGAATATTAACTAAAATATCAAAGTGTTGCCTTAAACACGCAACCGATTCCGATTCTGCTACCAAAAAGCCTAGCTTATATCTATACGTAAGAAATATGGATATTCCTAAAGAAAATGAAGCAATAAAAGTGTTTTATTTGATCATTAAGTTTATCAAACTGAATTACGGAATACCTATTAAAAAAAATATGGATGTAATTCAGACACTAATTTCTTTCATACAAATGCTGAGAAAGTAAAATTACAAAGCCGTATGTATTGTACTGTAGTTCATACATAAAAAATGGGAAAAATTGCTTTAAAATACTTGCTAGAAATTCATAGCCAAATACATCCATGCATTCTGCATCCAGCCAAATACATTCAATAAAACCTTAATTACACACAAACACAAGATTGATTCCAAATTTCACTATTCTTAAACCTTAAGTTACACTAAAATTTACCACGCAACCATTCCACTAAACGAAAACTGCACGTCTACTCGTCATGTTACGAGAATCGACGCCATGGATTGCCTGTTTTTATTCGTTCAATAGCTTATTGAGTCATCTGATATGTTTTTTTTTGTTATTGATGGATTAGGACTTAAGAACTGTTAAGTTAAGCCCCAAGCTCACGGAAAGCTGTTTCTTTGTGGTATAAATACCGAGAAATGCGTATTATACGGTACTAAACACAATTATCTATGCCCCTTGCTAGTCGCGGACGTAAAAAGAATGCTAACTAGCTGCTGTTCTTTCGGCATGGCAGAAGCTATTCAGGGACTTGGGTTAAATGGAATCAATGGGGCGATAGGCTAGCAATATCAACCTGTCACTAAACTTCCATTATGACATCGCAACCCTAATATTTATCCTAAAAAGTGAGCTAGAAGATATTATATCTTCGACGTTCTGTCCACCCTGAAAGGGATTAAAGGACGTGAATGTATAAAGCTATATTCATATTGATTACAACATGTGGTAGTTTTTGTCCAATGTTGCCAGAGGTGTTGACTTGACGTTAGGTGCAGTTGTTATGATGTGTTTATATTAAAGTTAGTTGGTTGTTGGTTATCGATTGTTGCTTATATTTCGACGTATTCACGAATGAAGTGTGTAAACATGTACAATTTTAGTTATATCAATGAATCAAATTAAACATGATAATAATTTTTTTATATCATAAATACGAGTACGATATCAAATCTGACAATTACAGAATTTAATCTGCAATGAATTATCTAAAAGAAACTTCTAAACTACTATTTACGTTCTCTATACTATTAATTTTTCTCTTTTCTTAAAAACCCAGCTTACTTACACTATCTACATATACATATAATCATACCCTATTGTTCTCCAACCTTCAGTGCCTAGAAAGAAACTATATTTACAACATTAGAACTAAACTGTAGCAAAACCTTTCGTGTCTCCGCTTTTGCATACTAAACACACTGGCTATCATGTTTATTGATTGACACGGCTATACGTCACCTCCCTTAGAAAGGGGGGTAATTAAAGGTTCAATATAACTGGCCTACCAGGGTGGGACTTCCGGTTCCAGATAGTTATCTTATATGGGGTTTAGTAACGAAAATAGTTCAAGGAATTTTTTAAGGTTTTAACGAAGTAAGCATTGTCTGTCAGTCATGTTTGACTTGTCAGTTAAAGAAGTTGTAATGTCAGTCTATTAACAACTGTTACATGGTTTACAAACAGGATATAATTACGTTTTATCTAGGTATATTTTCTATTGAAAACGCCAATAAAGATTCAATCAACAAAATGACTTATACCAACCCTTTTTTTTTTACCACCAACCCATTTTTTTTCCGACCTTTACTTACAAGCCTTTCGTGACGCGAATAATAAAAGTGGAACCTACCTGGCAGAAGCTATTAAAATTGATCGATTTCAACTCGTAAAACAATGCTAATTGACTTATCGATTGAAAGAAATTGCCCGTAATAAGACTGTATAAACTGTCGATAATCTCGCACAACACTAGCGTATAAACACGTAAATATTATAACTATAGATAGTTCTAATAGTCAAAGAATCTACCAACCATAATTAACTTACAGGGATTAAGACTCTAGAAATCTTTATTTTGCCAGATAGATCTATTTACAGTGTGCATTTAAGTAAATTTTACTTTATTTAATTTATTGATGCATTTTTATATCCATCCCATTTATTTCCTATACCTAAAACCAAGCAACTATTCAATCGAATTACCAGACCCAAAACAAAAATCCAAAACAATCGACAACCTACAACTAACCGCATACTTTCCTATCCACAGCGAAACAAAAGAGCAACGACACGCGATCCCCAAAAACAAAAACCAAAAGGAACAATCAAGGAATCGAAGAAACACGAATTTGTGGAACAAGTAGAGACAGTTAGTGAGAGAAGAGAAGAGTGTGTAGCAGGAATAGTGAAAGATGGAGGTGGTGATGGCGTGATAGCTGGCCGGATGCACCCAACGGCTGGCGCTGGTCTCCCCGTGGAGGTGGAGGTGCAGGCGATGCACTCCATGGACTGGCTGTTCAAGAAGGAGAGGATCTACCTACTGGCGCAGTTCTGGCAACAGGTGAGTGAGAAGAAGAAGAATGTTCGTAGGTAGTGTAGTTTAGGTTAGAGTTATATACAGGGTGGCGCATTCAAAACGGTCAGTATGGGAAAGTCTGAAACTATAAGAGATACGAAGATTTGTTCTTAGGAACCATGTCACCGATTTTGATAAAAAGAAAAACTGCATTCATACTTTCTTTGAAAAAACAACTGTATCCCGTACGGGAATCGAACCCGGTTGCTTTGAAAAAATAAATTGGCCCTTTTCACTTTTTCTTTTTAAATATCGATTGTGTAGGTCTTAAGCTGTAAATGTCTCTATGAAACTTGGTGTAGAAAATGAATAAAATGCATTGTTTTGGCATACTTTAGTTTATCATAGTAGTTTACAAACACCGTAACAATACTCAACAGACATGTAAAATTGTCTCTATGGCTGTTTGTAGTTTAGTACATCCCTACTTGTTACATACACCATATCATGTGGCATTAGCATTGCATTAATCCTTTAAGGAGGTTTTGTTATCTACCGTAATCAAAAACTAACAATCTATTGAAAAGTCCACTTAAAGTGATGTGTTAAACCATATTAGAAAATTTCTTGTGGGATTACGTTAAGGATGAATTTTACAAAACAAGCTTTGACACCATTGAAGACCTAAAACTAGCAATAAAGTCAATTGTATCGCAAATTCACCACATGAAAATACAAAATTCAATAGTAAGATCGTTACCTAAACGTGTTGAATATTGTATTGAAAACAACGGTGGTCACTTAGAAAACCTACTCTGAACTGAAGTATGCCAAAACAATGCATTTTATTCATTTTCGACACCATGTTTCATAGAGACATTTACAGCTTAAGACCTACACAATCGATATTTAAAAAGAAAAAGTGAAAAGGGCCAATTTATTTTTTCAAAGCAACCGGGTTCGATTCCCGTACTGGATACAGTTGTTTTTTCAAAGAAAGTATGAATGCAGTTTTTCTTTTTATCAAAATCGGTGACATGGTTCCTAAGAACAAATCTTCGTATCTCTTATAGTTTCAGACTTTCCCATACTGACCGTTTTGAATGCGCCACCCTGTATATAATAAAATTACCTTTATTATACATAAACTTACGCGATAAGTCCCGTTAATTATTAATCATGAATCGCGAATCTCTTAAAACTATTATTAGAGTTATATAATTATTAGATAGACTTTTACAGGTATTTGTAATGCTAATAGAGTTTAGGTTATTAACTTAAAACTCTGCAATACGATTGTTTTCATAATTTTAATATGAAATCCACCAATCTATATCTCTATGATAATTTTATTATGGAATACACTTGTATGGTAAACTACAATATTATTGATAGGAAACCTATTTAATACACTTATATGATAATTGATAATATAATCAAAAGGAAACCTATTCATTTCTGAAATTATAATAATTTTGGGGACACTATTACATCAATTGAACTAGCCCCTTGGTACGTTCTTTTAAGACTCGTGTTTAGTGAACGTATATTTAAGAAATATATACAGATAATTAATAATTATTACGTAGTACCAAACATTGACTTAAATCTCCATCTTGACAACATAATTTTGAAGATAAACTCACCAACTTCTTCCTACCAATTTCTATCCATCTCAATACCTATACTACTACACAATTTAAACAGACCAACTGAAACGGATTTCAATAAACTGATAACTAAGCCTATCTGAGGTCCCACGGCCGCGATTAGCCACGATACGATGGCGAACAATTACGGAATTGCAACTATTGTCTGTATGTAAATATCGAGTGATCTTAATCGATGCGAGGGCACCACTAATCGAGACGAATCTCATTGTTTCGCCCTCATCGAGGCTCCACACCTTTGTTCCTAATCACGGAAATAGGAGTTCACAACTGAACTGGGGCCTTAGTCTACTAATGCGTATTAGTAATAATAATAATCCTTCATTGAGATTCCACAGTACATTACATTAATATGTATGATAGATTATTCAAGATAAATAGAAAGAAAAAATGTTCAACACAAAAATAAAATAAAAAATAATACATTTCACCAAATACAATTTAATGTCAGTCAAATTTGTCAAATTTCACCATTGAAATCGGCAAGTGTCAAATTTCGCTTAAAAGTAGCAGAACTTGTCAGTCACTTTTGCTAATCCACTACCAACTTCACTCTATTACTGATCTGATATTGGACTGATATTTTGCAGAAGGCATTACTGGACTAAGGCCCCGTAGTCGAGTTGTTAGTCAACTCATTATACACCGATTTGGAATAGCTAATGCTCATTGAGTCCTATTGTGAATGGGCAGTGTTTTGCTGTATAGAATCGAATGGTATTAAAAGGGATTTGTGTGTGGAGGTCAGGTTAGTTCAGGTTCACTATTTGCTAGGCTTGAGAATGATGGGAATTTTAATATCCATACAAGAACATACTATTTAAAAAAAGTGTCTACATACATACACATCACGCCTGATTCCCCGTAGAGGGATAAGCAGAGATCACAGATCCCCATCTGTCTGCTTCATTGACACGCATACACCTCCTCATACACACTCTACATATGTACTCATTCTGAATTAACATAACATTTGATCATGTAGTTTTAAGAGATTCGCGATTTATACTCATGATTAATAACTAATAGGACTTGTCGCGTATGTTTTTATATAATAAAGGTAACTTTATTATATAAAAACATACGCGATAAGTCCCGTTAGTTATTAATCATTTGTTCATGTAATCATAAGTAGGATGAGATTTCGATATTTGGACATAGTATCAATCGCATCATTCATGTACTGACCGCGTCATTACATTCCATAATTAGCATATAAATGAAGAAACCCCTAATTATATTTACGACTTATCTACAAGGATGAATGGCAGAGTCTTAGATACTATCTAAGCTATTAAGATGTCTCTTAAAAGGTTATAGGAAGTTTATAGCTAACAATGAGTATTTACAAACAGTACATACATACAATCACGCCTCTACGTCCTTAAGGGGATAGACAGAGACTATCGAGACCTGGAACGATCTCTCTTGCTTCACTCATGCCTATTAACCATATAAAATAATGTATTATACATCTTTATATAACAGTTGTATGGCTTTTTTGAACTTATAGTTCTTTTGTGTAGTTTTTAAGATTGATTTAGAATAATAACTATTACTCAACCTCGATTCAAAATATTGCCAACCAATAAATAATACATACATGCACATACATCACTCCTGATTCCCTATAGTGGGGTAGCAGATATCACGCCATTTGTCCCGATCCTGGCAAATCATTTATTTACAGCTCCTGTTACACATTCGGTTATAGGTACTTCTAACGGTACCCTTTTTCAATATGGCGATAAATAATATATTATTTTAAATAAATATTACTATATGACTTACATACTAAATTGAATCAATGCAAAGTTAATTTGTATGTCAATATCAAATAGTCGACCAAAACAATACGGTTAACTCAAATTAATTCGTATAGCTGTTTCATGATTTACGATTTAGCTTTCGATCAGGCATAACAATCAAGGCCTAACAATCTAGATGTTAGGGTTCAATTATTGCATAATGCAAGCATTAGCACCATTAAGGCATAATAGAAATGTATCTACCGATCCATGAACAATAAACTCTATGTAATTGTGCTTGATCTATGGCGGGGTGACATCGATTACATGTCAAAGTGTCACAGATTAACTGTCACATGGCATGGCGACGTGATTGAGAAATTATGCGCTTTTAATAAGAGACTGGAACAGAGCTCGCATATATTAGTTCCACCTTGGGATCAATGCTGTCAAGAGGATAGAAATTGATTGAATTCTGAACTATATAATTTAAGGAATAAGATGTTGATTAGTCCTTACATTTACTTCCTTTAATCCTTTAAGCGGGGACAGAGCCTGGGATACAATATATCCTAGGTCACTATTTAGCGTAAATATTGGGGTTGTGATGTAATATGGTGACAGGTTGTTAGTTCATCTCCTTGAGGTTTGATGTAATGTAAAACTTTGGTGTCAGATTGCTAGCCAATCGCCTAACAAAGTCCATTTACCCAAAGTCCCTTCGGCGCTTTATACGACATGCAGGGAAGAACGGCAGCTACTTAACATTCTTTCTACGTCCCAGACTAGTATGGGATATATTGGTCTTACTTATTCCTTAAGCGAAATCAACAACGAAGACAACTCTGTAACTAAGAGACGTTTACACTATCATAACAAGATTCACGTCATTTTAATTGGTAAAAGTAAACGTATTTGTGTTATGTAGTTCTATGAAGAAACATTCCGAAACGTATGCAAAATTCAGTTCAATTTAGGATCAAATACCCCAAGGCAACGTGGCCTACCGAATTCCTAGGGCCACACGAATAGCTCATTATTTAGCGTTTCTTTTGCCATTATCGTCAATTTAATGTTTGTACCAAATAAGGCTTTTGGACATTAAACACGTGACAACACCAAAAAATGCCAACCTATTCAGGTTGTGGATTCCAGAGAACTTTCTGAACTATATCTCGACGACTTACGATATTAAAAGTTACATTCAAGTCTTGTTTAGATTGAAATTACGTTCAAATATCGTAATCTACTATTTAAATTCATAAGAGGTGACTGTAAGTTATAGGATAGTCTTGTCAAATGTTATGTTGATAGTATTGTAAAGTTATCTTATCCACTAACCCATTGTTTTAAATAATCGTATATGGGACACTATTGAACTAGCCCCATGGTAAGTTTAATTAAAACTCGTAAAACACTCGAGTGTATGAGAAGATGTATGAGTGTCAATGAAGCATGATCTCTCATACATCAACAGGGATATCAGGTATGATGTGTATGTATTTACATCACACTCTTAACTAATATATTATTAACTATTACTGTATCCAGAATAACCCTCTAAGCAGCTAGCCCCGAATCAGTCTTCGTGCAAGCAGCTAATCGATAAGTGCAAATCGTGGCACGGCATATGTAAATTTACAATGTAAATTCGCGTTTAATCAATGTTCCTGCTAAGAAGGCTCTTGCAAGGCTTTGTGGGCTAACACAATACTATCAGACCCCGCAATTCAATTGCAATGCTATGAAATGCATATATCGTTTATTGTCATCTCGGACAATGTTGGAGCTTTCTTCTGCTTTATTGAATATGGATATTCGCTTTGCATATCGCGTTTGAGATTTATTTACTTAGTTGACAAGTAAGTGGTGACTCATTTGGTATTTGAAACCCCTTTGGTATTGTTTTATTGTGGTATTGATTCTACTGGGACCATTCATACATAATATGTTACTTATATTCATGCCTAATAGGCAGAATCTATCGATCGCCTCCAGTGGCCTAAGTCTTCAATGCTTTTTACAAAATTGTAGTTCAATATCACTTTCATCAACACTTTTTAGAAATTTTACATTTAAGCTAATATACTACCAACTACACAATACTACTGAAGTGATATTTAACTTCGATGGTGCTAAAACGCATTAGTAGACTTGGGCACCTGGAATCATCCTGCCAAATCTCTCTTGCTTGACACACCAATTAACCTTCATAGGCACAAAGCATTCAAAAAGTCAATATATGGTTAAGAGCCTTGTTGGGTTATAAATGAAGAATCGATTCCTTTAATTAGTGCCCTGTTCATAAAAATGGTCCATCAAAGGCCACCCACTTAAGCAGACATAAAGCGTGTTTGCCAATCAGAAATCGATGATAAAATCCAAGTTTACTGCCGATCGCTTTATAGATGATAATTGTTACGTCTCTTGGTTTCCCATTTGGGAAGACTGTTAAACTTGGTTCTGGGTGATGGGCTGACAAACCATCAATTAGTATCGGCACCAATATTCTGGATAGATTGGTAGTAACTCAGTTTTACAGTCGCGTAAATTAAAATTAAAAATTGCTTTTGTTTTAACTACGTTACAAATATACTCAGACAGATTGAAAACAATATTGAATCAGAATTATTATGTTATCTTTCTTTCTTATTCTGCATATATAAGTCTTTTTACTTATTTACAAATTGTGTGTCAACAAAAGCTCAATACGACAACACAAGTTTATGTACATAAATATCCTATGCATTTCATTCAGACCATAGCAATTTTATCGTTCAATTGAAATCACTGTAGAGAGAACTATTAAATTCTCTAAGACCTTTTTTTTCTTATATATTCTCTCCTTTCTACTAATTAGCCCTTTCACTAAATTAATTTAAGACACCAAATAATACAACAAAAGTCTAAAGCATTCAATTTTTCATGATTATTATTATTGTCGATTTATATTTGTATATATTAAATTATATGGTAAATCGCATTAATGTACAGATTCTGGATTAATTACTATTTGATATTGCATTGGGGTAACCTGTAAGGATATTATGTACCTGTAATTCAATGTATATAAAATGCTACTCCTCTCCCGATTCCCAATATTCAAACTGCCTAATGAATCGAATTCGGTGGATATCGAAACGCGGCTGCCCTTTGAGGGGTCCCGAGGAATGTCCCCTGATAGGTTCCCATGACCTTGCATCGGGTGAGGAATGCGTCTGGGGACTCTCCCAAAGGAGGCAAAAAGCGAGCTTTCCCATCACACAAACATGCAGGTGGAAAAAGCCAAATATGTCCCTAATACGCCTTTTGGTAGGCAGATTGACTAACAACATTGCTTGAAATGGCAACTTTCTTTGAATTAACACATACACTTATAACTATAATGTTCTTTAATCTCTTTCGTAGTGGAGAGATTCTTCTTTGAATTAACATATACATACATAGTTACACATACATATGTATATTTACGTCCTTTAATCGCTTTTGAGGTGGAGAGATTCTTGGAGACATGAAATTAAGTCGTTGGTTTCTTATTAGCATGAATATTGGGGTTGTGATGATAGACTATTGGTGACAGGTTGCTAGTCCAATCATTAGATTCCATTGACACTTACTAGAACTAAGACCCCTTATCATTTATTTATTTTTGAGTTAGCACAATATTGCAATATAGGAAAATTAGTCAAGGATTGTATTCGTTCCTATATTATATTCATTCCTATTTGTGCCTTTTATGACAGCTCAGTGTAACGATACCATTAATATAAGATTTCGGTGAATGCTTACACTAAATATTCTAAATCAGGAATAAATTTAACAGTCTTATCTGTTACACAAATCCTGCTAAATTTACGAAACGAGAGCTTGTTAGGCTGCCAATGTTTGAATATTTGTCGGAGTCCCCATGGCACCGCCAAAGCCAAAACCTGTATTTAAAAATCGATTGCAGCCAAAAGATGTCAATGACAAATGATTCCAAGTTGTGGTCGAAATTACCGATTCAAATCTCTTGCTTCGAACAAAAAGCCCCATTAACTGCTCTGTGGTTTTTTCTCCTCCGTCGATGATTTTTGGGGCAAATCGTGTTTTTTGCCGATCGTCCGAACGCTAATCGATGCATCGAGTCGGCTAATTCGATTCGGGCCACTCCCCTCACTATTTGTGGGCGTGCTTTATCCATCATTAAACCGCGATAGTTCCGATAAATTGTGTTCCCATATCGAATTGGACGATAGCCACTCGATAAAAAGCGTGATTACAATTACTAAGGTACTCGATTCTATTTTCACGTGGCATTTGTTAGTATCGAGTCGAGAGTTACTTCTTTATTTTTTAATTAAATAAAGTACATACATGTCCTTTATACTAATTTTGATACTGTTTATAAGAGTCATGAAATTATTAACGGAAAATTATGATACATATTTAAATTAAACATTATACAAACATGAACTTATTAAATCTTTTAGATATTTCATTTCAACCTTAAATAAACATTTGCACGGTTTAGCTATACAAATCGATGGTCATTACATACTCAATACGTAATTATACACCCACTTTGCACAAATATTCAATCAACGTTTGTCACTAAGACCATTAACCTAAAAATACAATAATAAAAATTCGGGTAACCAAAACAAAAAATACTATTACAAACACGAGTAAAACCGCACATACACGTCGCGAAAAACAAAGCCCACAACACACAGTAGCAGGTAAAATAAAAGGAGGCAAGTAAAGGCATCAACAGACACCCGATAATCGGCGGACGGCGGCGACTCGATAATTTAATAAAAAACAAGCAAAAGGCAAATCGATTGTAGCTGATGACTCGCCTCACGAATCCTCACAGAATCATCAGATCGTCAGTGCCTGATGGTTTTTTAATGATATTTTTCACAATCCACTCCATACACATTCGGTATAGTTATTAGTTGTCGTTATGACGAGTTGGCTGTTTACAACAGGATTCTGACCTCAAGCGTTCGATAAGTGTTTAGAGGGTTTTGTTTTATTTATTTTTGGTTACGGTTGAAAAATTATTATTGTAATATGTATTATCTTGTAGGATATATTGACCAGATTAAACCAAAATTTTGTCTCAATCGACACAGATATTACAAATCAATGTACTTTTAAAGTTATATTCACATTTTTAATACACAAATGCTTTTGAATTTACGCACATGTAACTAAACAAATATCTTACATCCTCTCGATTAATCTATTGATTTAATACAGCTTCAACTACCATATCATTATCATATATTTAAAGATACCGTCCAAACCCTCAAATACGAGTATTTCCAATAAGACATACCAATTAGATAGACGCTATTGAAAAAATGACGTTAGGAATACCTATAACCGCCGTGTGTATGAGAAGAATTATGAGTGTCAATGAAGCGAATGGTCTGTCAGGATCGGGACAAATCCGTCATCTTTACCTACACCTCTGCAGGGAATCAAGCGTGATGTGTATGTATTCTAAATAGTTTCTTCAGTCTAAAATGCACCTTTCACCAATCATTAGCTCTTTCCATACAAAGTAAAGAGGCAGCTAAACTGCCGCTTTGACAGCAACATTATTAGCTATTAGCATAATCTTTACGGGTTGGGAGCTGTTAAACTAATTCTTGTTTGTCTTGAAGCAGCATTTTAGAGCTCCGGGAGTGTTTTGTTTTGTAGTTTTCTCTACCTAAGTTTAAATACTCTACGTACAGTTTAAATAATAAAATGGCGATTAGGTGGAAATAAATACGATGTGGGAAGAATGTTTTCAGCGGTTTTTGGGCTGCATTAAGTCCCTATATAGTATAAAATGATTTTAAATAGTAATTTTATGATATTTATTATCTTATGATTGAAGGGTAAAAGGAGTTTACGTAATTTTAAAATCTATAGGATATATATCTTATATATGTAACAAAATATGAAAATATTTTTGATACATGATATTTATGAGCAGTGTTTATAACTTTGATTTAATTTGGCCTTATATATTAAACAAATGAACCATTTGTATCTTTAATTAATTCCTAAACTTAAATGTAAGTTACATAAAATTCTAGAATAGCAAAACTTATGTTAGCAACATAGTTGTTATAGGAATATTTTTTTATTTTTATTTCAGAAGCCGTGCCCTTGTTAAGAAGTCACGAGTAAGTAGTTTTTTTTATTTTGTTACACATTTTTTTCGTGTGAAATTTATAGGGCCAATATTAAATAAATAATAGCTTTAGTGGTCTCTATATGGTCAATAGAACACAGTTAAGAAGTAAACAATATGTATTGGAGTAATTAATATTGAAGCTTAGTTTTAGGGTAAAAATTTTAATAAAAAATGGATACCATATGTTCTCATTGGGTTATTTATTTAACTAACTATCATTAATCATGTTTGATGGAACGAAAGTTTTTAACATTATTGTTTTCGTTATTGATTTCAAGATTATTTCAATTTGAACCATATTTTACTGATCGACTTAATCACTACTTTATTTGGTTATATAATAACAAAAACTTTAATCTTACATACGCTGTTAGTAATTATAAACACACTGAACCAAATACGATATTTATACATACATATATAATCACTTCTTTAACCCTAACGAGATAGGCAAACTATCGATCGCCACCTGGAACGATCCTGACAAATCTCTCTTGCTTCACTCACACATAATTATACATATTCGTAAATACAAAAGTACATTATTATAATAATGTCAAAGCATAGTAATACTCAATTGAAAATGCCTAACAAAGTTCAGTTAAGTTGCCTAAGTCACATTGATATCCTCTTAGTATTAAGAATATTATATTTTGGGATGACACTAACTTTCGTAAAAGCTTCGGGCGCTAGGGTTGGGGTAGTTTGAGTAAATACTCGGATATAGTTCGTGCGAACTTACTGTTACTGTTATTGGGTATTTTAATTAATAAATGCGTTCACGATCATTAACCCTTGCGGAGTAGTCAGAGGTTCAGGTGTCCATCTCCGCAATTGCGAAGGTAGTAATTAATTAATTAATTTTATGGAGGCACTGTAAAGAAGTTTAAAATAAATAGTTATGTTATTGTTAGTATTTAGTATTATAATTTATTATGGTTATAACGTACTTATTTGCATATAAGTCATTATTTGATCATTGAAAATTAGTTAGTGGGCGTCATGAGGGTTTATATAGGCCTGTGTTACAATTTCAATAAGTTCAGAATTACGTAAACGTATTTATCACTAGTATAGATAATTGCAAGTATCTTTTGAATTACGTCACTACCTATCAAGTTGCATCTCAGCTACAATTAACTAAAACACAGTCTTCAATGTACCAGTATTTAGCCATACTCTTACTAGCTAAACAAGTATCTAAAGCCCATCCCTTCGCATTTCACTTAGTTCACGTCACGTTATCAAACTGTTCTCTACTGTTGCAGTGTTTGCTAGGGTTTGCATTAAGTTTGTATTGCTTGTACATTGTGCACGATTTGTTCCTGTTCTGCGATGCAATTGTGATTGAGTTCTAAAGAGTGATGGGCATAGACGTGTTGTGACATGTTTTTTTATGTAGGTTAACAAATTTGTACGGCATAAGTTCAGAATACAAAAGGAGATATTTATCGTTGATTTGATCTTGATTGATCTAGCTAAACTACTTACATACGCCCTATATTCTCTTACTCTCATCTCTGTTTGGATAGAAATTATAGGCTTAACATGTCCTTGTTAATTTTTAAGATAATTATAGTAGCATTAATATCGACGACAGGTCCCTAATCTGTCTATAAAGATTATATGTTATATTCCCTTAGCCAATATACCGGAAATGACGACGGAAGGAAAACCTCATTATAATCTGATACAAACAACATAAACAGATGTGGTATCCGCTAATCCTCCGATCATTCCCAGCCTATTAATAGTCTCACTATCGAAGAAAACAACCGATCGTGTCGCAAGAGACTTTTTAAAAATACTCTCCCACATCGATATAAATAATCGAATCGGAATGCGGTCTATTTTATTTTATCTCGATGTTGTTGCGGAATGAAATGTCGCTTCTGTTTGGGAGGCTAATGCCGGCTTACACTCGTTTATTTTGTTTTATTTTATAGGCTACGGTTGGTACTTGTGCTTTATGAACTGCGAGTTTTAGTATGTAGGTACAAATTAGCAATACATTTGATAAATATACATAACTTAAACATTAACGGTAGAGTCATAGTTGTAAGACAACCAGTGCATTAATGTACTATTACTGAGCTCATATTCAATTATTTTTTTTAACTTTGACTATAAGTATGCTAAAAATTTTTATTAAGTTTGGTGTCATACGTAATTTGCTATATCATAAATGGTCATACTAATCTCTACTACCTTACAAGGGACGAGGAAGATTAAGCTGGATTTTAGGTCTAGTCATACATATTTAGAAAAGATCAGTTATATCTCTTTGGACATATCAAATAGAGTATTTTATAACTAATAAACTGCTAGTCCATCGAACAATACATATGTAAGTTACCTTCCTATCTCTAAGTTTCCTCTAACAATATACTTAATGACAGCTGTTAATAATCTATCAAATTAATACCTCTATTTAATGAATGAAAATATACTTTGTTGAATTTAAACTATAATTCTATTTTCGTATCTTTAAATTGATTATACATGTAGCGTCTTTCATCATGTCTTGTCAAATTAAACATGATCTATTTATGTATGTATATTTATATCAAATTTACACTAACAGATTTGTAAATTGACAAAACGAATACATTATTTCGTTATACCGATCTCAAAGAAATGTTAAACAGGTAGCATTAAACATTTAAAATTACAGTCTATTGCGCGTAAGACATTGAAAAATATAGTTTATTGCATTTTAATAAAAGCTAGAATTAAAAGCGTTTTAAATTAAACCTTATTTTTATAATAATAAACTTATAACTTATGTTATACCGCTTTTAAAATATCGTGTCTTTATCATCAAATTTATAGACATATCTTTCCTATTATTCATCATATTATCATCCACTACAATACGATACATGTCGTGTCACCATGCAACAATAAAGATGTTTACCCACACCGTAAACAGTACTAAATCACAAATTGTAAACAATTACAATTGTTGTTGCATAAAATTAAGATTGTTTACTATACACTTAACCGAATTTTCTTTGTTTTCTCACAAAAACAAAGTTTTGCGTATTAGTAAATAAAATTCAATGAAGAGTGATCTTTTATAAATAATATACATACGTACACATAACGCAGACTTTCAACAGTGGGGGATTCCAATTTCTCTTAAATCCTGGCAAAATACTTCCACTGGCATCTTACCTTTGTATTTAGGACTAAAATCACAATCTTATCCTTTTTTTATCCCCCAAGTAATCTACTTTATGATCTACAAAATACCGCATTTCCGCAGCATTGACATGTAGTTTTAATTTTACCTGTACATGCTCAGTTGCAGATACTTAACTCCTGACAACTCTGAAAGGGTGTACGGTCGTATATTATATGTATTATATAAATAAGTATTAAAAATAAACAATATATCAAAGAAACACAAGTGATTTATCAGAATCGAGACAAATGAGGATCTCTTTTTAAGTGTATCTTGAATAAGGGCGTAATGAATGTATGGATATAGTAAATAAAATACAAAAGTGATAATTTATAAATGAGAACACGAAGATATTTCTATTGTCTCATCGACATCACCCAGTTGGCACAAAGTGGAGATTTTGGCAAAAGAATGGCGCGCCTCGCGTATTGTGTAATGTATGATCACGAAGAAAGATTCAGTGGGTCGCCATTAGTAATTTTAAGTGAGTGTTGTTGTTTTATGTAGTATACAGGGGAATAATTAGATGTAGTTATTATTTATTATTAAATGTAATTTGTAATAGATGCATACAGTAGGAATTTGTAATGTATCATAACATAATTTTAGTTATTTTTGGGAGTATTCAGGAAAACTATGTATGTATACATACGTAAGTATCTATACATATAAATGAAATCCTTAAAATACAATTAACGTACCGTTATTCAAATCTTCAACTATCACACAAGTAAACTAAACACTACTGTTGATATGTCGCTATGGAACCAGTAAACTAAAGCATACCCAGCTGAGTTAGAACCCTTTGCTGCGACAGTAACCTTAGTAAATGCCTAAGTTATACCCCCGAGTTTGTAAGTTTTTATTGTAAACGTTTTGTATTTGTGACTGTAAATAAACGCATTTTATTATTATTATTGAAGTTTAAAAGACCTAGGTACCTAAAATATCTATTTTTTGTTATATCATCATAATACAACGAACTTAATAAATATCTACGTGTTGGTTACATGACAATACAATATAAAAACACGCATAATCACGAAATTATTTTATTGACTGAAATTCCCATTTATTTTCGTTATCACACTCTGTTATCTTTTAATATCTGTTATCTTTTAATATGCCTTATATTTGGGTTATTACCTAACTACTTTCCTTATGCCATAAACTATAATACATGAAACTTCCCACATTTGTTCAGAAACCCAAAATCATGTGACATTTGGGAGTCCCCTGCTAGTTTGGGACCTAAAAAGAATGCTAACTAGTTGCCGTTTTTCCCGGTATATATTAGGAGGTGACTTAGGGACTACAGGTAATTTGAATCTATTGGTCGATGGACTGGCAACCTGTCACCACTGTACTATTATGACATTGCATTTCTAATATGTAAGTATGCCAAAAAGTGACCTAGGAGAGATTCTGTCCACCACAAAAGGGTTTAAAGGACGTGAATGTTAATGTATATGTATGTGTGTATTTCAGTAATTCTCAACTATAATAGTAGCAATATAATATTTTTAGCTGCAAATCAAAATAGACTTGTTTTACTCATTAATTCTGAAACTACAGCAAATTTAGGATGTTAAGTATAAAATTAAGTTGATTTAATTTAATATTGTACATTATAAAACGGAACTAATATTTTTTATATAACATATGTAGTCATTAATTAATTCAATAGATCTTAGCTATCTTTATAAACTATATAAATTACAAAAATCGTTACAAATCACTAGATACAATTAAAATGATTCATCCTTTACAGACATGTGTATTCTCCTAATTCTAAGCCGTTAGACTCTCTAAAACCGTCCAAAACTAGTTCCTATGTCGTTAACATTTCAAAATCGATTACTCAATAGTAGGAAGTATTGATGGCGTGATCCTAAGCGGGGACGACAGAGAGATAGCTCCCTAATCCAATCGGAAATAACTTTGACAGTTCCAAGTGTCAAAATCTAAATTTAACTTCATTAGGAACATAACGACAGAATTTGATGGTAACATGTGGTTTCTTGTTTATGAGTTATGGTAGCTTGATATAAATTATAATTGTAAAATTATGTGTGTTTTGAGATAGTATGGGACAGGGGTATATGTTGACTAGCTGCTTTTTGGTTTTGCCTGGGTGATTAAGGTTGTAAGGTTAAATGCAAATTTTGTTAGCTGGCTAATGATTTGTTAATAACATTTTATTTTTACTCGATTACATATATAAATATATCCATGCCTCTGGTACCTAATGGGATAGGCAGATACTATCAATCGCCACCTTGAACGATCGAGATAAATTTTTCTTGCATTACTGATGCTAATTACAATATCGGTAATAATGCTAATCGTTACCAAGAAATGCCTCTAAAGTTTTATTTTAGAAGGAAAGAAAGATATGTATTTGTTTATGTAATGAAATAAACTAGAGAAATTAAATTGGCGACAGTAAAATCAATGATTGAAGACGTGTTACACAGAATAAATAACAGAAAATTTTATTTCTTTCGCCTCCAAGCCGCGGAAATGTCGAATATGCCGAGCCCAAATTAAAAGCACTTTAGAAAAAGACATTTTTATGCGCTACGTGATTTTCCTCGATACGCCGCGGATGAATCAAACTCCGTAAAGTGGATCGTAAAACAGTTGGTGGCTATAAAAACCAATAATACATGATCCCGTCACATCGGGCTATTCGGGGTTAACGAGTCACATTTTACGGGACTATGACTTAATTACGAAAATAGGCACATCTAGTAGGTTTAGACGAAATATGGATGGCGTAATCTGTTGTGACAAAGTTAGAAGTACATTTGTAATTGTTAAGTATATATAGCTTGCCAGGATCACGGAAATATGGTATCTGTGATATCTACCTATGTTATGTAACGCAATTTAAATACACACATGTAAGTCACGCCTTAAGAATCGCTTTTTGATTCCCATTCACATCACCCACACGTTAAAGACTTTATTTTATATTCATTACTGATAATCATATCAATATATCCTTAAGCGTAATTGAGTGGTACTAGTCATCGTAGAGTCATCACTAGGAAGATTTTGATCCACTCAAAACATTCATCTTAATAACCAGACACGCAAAATTTAAATGAAACGTGCAAAAAATTTGTCCCAGACGCCATAATAACTTGTTTAGCTACCAATCTAGAAACATAAAATAAATATAGCTTGGCCATAAAAAGCGTTCAAAAACAGAAACGAATCAATAAGATGGAGAAGATAATCAAAATAAATCTGTTAAGATATTCAGAGGACATCCGAATTAATCTCTGCGTCGACCTTTTTATAATTAGAACCTCATTAGTGCTCCATTTGATTGCCAGTATTGATGATGCTCTTTTGTGATTGATCACTCATTTTTCAATTTGTCATTGCTTTCCCAATCTATAAATCGAGATCTCGTTCAAAGCTTTTGTATCGCCGTCAAAGGGCATACAGACATTCGATTTGAATTTGAGCGGAAACAGGCATCTTTGTCTGAAGTGTGAAGGCCGCTTTGTGAGTATGAATGGCGATTGTGGACTTCACAATTAGGTAAGAGAAATCAATACGGAGCCGGCGAAAAAACTATTTTTGTTCCCATTACCAATTTGCTTAAGGGTTAGGTTTCATGGCGTGAAATCCGTTGCTTGAGCCATGCTTAAACCTCTATATAGTCCTTGTTATGCAAAAAAGGTCAGTGTTTAGTATTTTTGGCACACATAAGGTCTAAGATACATATTTTTGAGCTTGAATATTAGGGTTGTGTATATTTAACATTAGTGACAGGTTGCTAGCCTATCGTCCGACATATTCAATTGACCCCTACTCCCTTTGTCGATTCCTACGACATGCAAGGAAGAATGGTAACTAGTTTACATCATTTTGCGTTCCAGCTAACACGGGACGGGATAAGGTCTAAGATTGAATATAATCTCTTTTGTTGGTTGATTTAGGGTTATTGACTCTTAAGAGGAACAGTTAATTACATTATGGTTATCAGTCATTAAATTTAATGATATTGATCGGTTTTACGTATTTTTCAAGTTGGGTTGAGTTGTCAAGTTTGGACCACCCTAGGGTTGGGAATCATGACGAATATGGTCGATGTTTGGATACCAGGAACGCCTTACCGAAATATATTTCCAAAGTCGTAGTAATTAATGTGGCAGAGGTTAATGCACGTCTCTAAAGCTCTCATCGCGTGGAGATTTATCCGTGGAATTAAAATCGAAGACATTTTGACCAAAACAGAAAGTCGTTAAATGTAATTTTATTGTTTTCCGAGTGCGATGGAGTCAATTCTGGCTGAACCGCCTTATTTCGTAGCTATAAAACGTTTGTCTATAAAAATAGTTATGTCATATGGGGTCGACTGGATTGGGTTTCTATAACTTGGGAAGGAATATTTTCAATTAAATCTCTTCATTCATTCAAATTAAGTCCTATTTTAACTGATTATATGCCTTTATTATGTCCTATAGTTATCTACAAGACATAGCATATTAAGTATTAAAAACCTATCTTTGTATTTGTTCTTATAGTATATTTAATGTGTGATCTAGAATATCTTGAAACTTAAGTGAATTATATAATTAACTTTATTTCATGTAATATGGTATTAAAAAATTGTAACTATATTTTTGTTTATCATAGTTATTCATTATTTTATTATATTATCTTAGTTGTCTTTATAAATTATATAAATTACATACAATTAAAATGATTATCTATAAAGATATTTTATATTCCATACAGAGATTGCCATAAAATATAAATACAAAAGGGAAATAATAAGACCAATATTAGAAATATCAAAAATACATAAAACTGGTACTATAAACTATAACTATGATTTAGATTTTATAACCTACAAAAAGAAGGGTTGCCCAATTTTATGGTTCAAGCATTAAGTTAATTCAAAAGTTATAAAATTTAAGATCACATTTAAATTAACCCGCATATTTCTGTAGTTATACTATCCGGAATAGTTGAGAATAGTACTCGTAAAAGGCATTTAGAATACATAAAAGGCAAATATTTTCTATTGGGTTTATTAATTTTATGCTTTTGTTAATTTCAGGTAATTGTCAAGCGCTGTCAATGAAAAGAGAGAAATTCGTAAGTTTGTTTATACATGTACCTATTATTTATCATACAATACTCTGCTCGACTTTGAATGATTATAATTTTCTTATTAAAAGGTTACTTAGCAATGTAGATTGTTTAGTTACTCCTATAACCGCTTAGTGTGTATGGGGTACGAGTGACAATGAAACGTAAGTGGTTTGTCAGGATTGGGAAAGAGGGGAGATCCGTGATCTCTACCTAACCTTCTACGGGGAAACGGGCGTGATTGTATGCTGTTATGGTCTCTAAGTAGAGAGTTATAAATATAAATGTACCATTGAATTTCCTACAATATATACAATAAACTATTATTTCATATCGATGTACAACCACTAACAAAAGCTCAAAGAGTGAATGAGTGAATGATTCAAATGATTCTTTTTAAACCCCGGTTCCCCAATGATCCTGCCCGGGCCAAACGCCCTTAAGTAAGCCTGTTCGTGTGAAAATTAATAATTAATTTGTTTTTATTCCCTCACCGAGACTGAGGGAGGGAATCGAAAAAAGAACGGAATGAAGGAGCTACTGATTAATTGCAATTGTCCCAATCGAGTTGCATCGAGTGGGGTTTTAGTCTGTTTGGTGCTTTGTGTTTGCTGATATTGTGGCATAGGCTTAAAGATTATCACAATAGAGTTTTTTTTTTTTCGAATTAGAATATTAATAGAAGTAGAATGTATACAAGCTTTTAGTTATACCGTAAAAGGTAGGGTGATTTTCTAACCACCCATCACAAATCATTCAATATCATCGTAACCTCGATATTTATGCTAAAGATGACAGAGGTAATGTTGCGTCTCCGACATTCTGTCTACTCCAAAAGGAATTAAAAGCCGTAAATGTATAAATATGTTATTTCCATTATTATTTCTTCACAAATACGTCTGTCAAAAGTTCCCAATCAATGCCTGTAAGCGACAGTTGTAAAAACAAAGCAATACTCGTAATTCCGGGGAACACGCGCCAATTTTTCGCAAACATCTTTATTCGCACAAAGGGGAGCGATAGGCTCGTCTTAAAAGAAACCGTATTTAAGGTGTTTCTTCCGCAAACAGATCACGTCCTCTCCACCTCAAGTGAGATGTTACGGATCTCCCCTTTTTATCAAAATTCAATTGGGCTTTTTGTTCGAACGCTCAAACGATTTTGACGCTAAGTGTACACGGCGGGGCTGGCGCGTTTGTCTCCGCAAAAATGAGAGTAAAATTGTAGCGAAATTGATTTCTTATTGAATGTATATTTAATTCTTTCTTATTTCTCATTGAGGTCTCTTAAGTAGATTTGGTCAATACTTACAAGTTTATTGATGAGTGTATTCTAGCTACAAGGTTTTACAACACATGCTTTCTTGGAAATTCAATTACTGATTACGCTAATACGCCATTAGTGAACACCGAAGGCTGTCTGCCTAATGAAGCCAGCGTAATAGGCAAGTGCATTAATTCCAATTGGAATCGATTCTGTTCAATGCGAGTCGTTGATCGTCAATCTGCTGATCTCGATCAATTTGTTTTGATTGAATAATCAATCGTGAGTCAATTGGGTCCGATTTAGCAATGCGGCTCAAATCCAGTGGCGCGTCTCGACCTGATTCCTACAAATGCATCTTTGATTGAATATTTCCTATCAATCAAAGCTTTATTGCTTAATTTCGGAGGCACCTTGGCCGCGGCCGCCAGATAACGATCGGCGCCGCATCTGCTACCTAATCCCCGATGTCGTTTTAATATCGATAGTTATTGGAATTCCCCTCGATGATAGTCGCTGGGACATTAAAAGTTTTAATTTGACAGGTCGTAAAGGCCTCGCGGCGAATCGATCGCGTATGCCGAACACAATAAGATCGAAAAGGAGCATTCTACGTTAGATCTTAAAATTTTACGAGCCATAAAATCGGATCACACGAATTCGTGGCTTCGAATTTGGACATTCGATATGATGAGCGATAGGCGCGGCCATTCGGGGAACGCATTCGATGTTTTAATGAGTTTTTAACGATCTCTGATAACAAAGTTCGTCGGTAATTAAGGGAGGTTAAAAGCCGTTTGCGCGGGCGCACGGGGCTTTGACAAAAACTGGGAGTCGTCCCCGAGGTCCGCTTGTAAATCAGACTGGTCGGGGGGCATTCCGCGCAAGGTCGCGCGCGCGCCTGCGTGCAATTTGCGCGATGCACTACGCTCTAATTGTCCAAATTGCGGCGCAGGGCCCTTTGAGCTCGCCGCGGGACAGCTGACGGCGATCGGGTTCGATGCGATTTCTTTCGAATCAATTTCGGGTGGTTTTAATTCGATTACTCTTAATTGGGGCGACTACCGCTGCCCTTTGAGGCGCTGCTGCATCCGCAATCGAGCGTTTGTTTTTCCTTCACGCGGCCGCCTCATTAGAAGGCATTTCATTGTTTAATTAAGCCCAGATATTTATTGCCGAATGAGATAAAAGGCAGCCGTCAGCTCTCATAAAGTAGGTATGTGGAAACATTAAGAATCCTTTTAGGCAATTTTCCCATTTATACTCATATCCAGTCTACGTCTCCATTGTTTAAAGTCGCAAAAAGGAAGTCATAATAATTTAAGACCTTTAACAGTTTTTAACGTGGCTTATACCACGCCTAGAGTACCCGCCACATAAGGTGGCAGTTGGAGGCGTCGCCACAGTCGCGTAATCCAGTGTTGCCAGTAAACACGCCAAAACTAGCACTCACTGTGCCATACGGCTCGATACATTATATTGAGGTTTCATTTGTAACGATCTTTGGTTGCAGAGCTATAAACTCAAATAAAACAAATTAATATACCAAAGTCAAAAGTCAAAATATTTTTATTCAAAATAGGCCCTATCATAAGCTCTCTTTGAAAGTTATTTTATGATCTAAGTACAAATTAAAAAAACTATATATTGACAAAAGGAATATATATGAGTGAAGTGGAAGGGCGGTTACGTAGGGGCCGGCCTAATAAGACATATATGTAACCGTCAGATAGACGCTATATTGAAAAAAGGTGACGTTAGGAGTACCTATAACCGCCGAGAGTGTATTAGAGAATGTATGAATGTCAATGAAGCGAAAGTGGTCTGTCAGGATCGGGACAAATGGGGATCCGTGATCTCTGCCTACCCCTCTACAGGGAATCAGGCGTGATGTGTATGTATGTATGTAAAAAAACTATTTCAAACATGGCACTGAGCATTGTCTTTACATATTTTTACCGAGGTTCGTTCACCAACCATTTCGGCTGCTCAAGATGCCACGTCATGAAGACCACGACCGCTCTGATAAGAGCGTAACGATTGAGAAGAAGAAGTTCAGCGGAGACCCTTGGAGAAGAACTAACAAGAAACTCCAGAAATCAATTTATTATAATCACCCTTAACAAACATAAAAATTACAAAGAGTGGGCAAAAAACACAACGCTGGTAGTACTAAATTTACCTTTCATACAAAATAACACGCAATGGCGGAAACGTCAAATTTAGTTCCAAGTTTGGCTACTGCCACCTTATGTGGCGGGTACTCTATCATTGTCATCTTCCAGTAGCCCAATATGCGCACCTGTCAGTCATCTTCGACCTGTCAGTCAGTCATATGTCAATAGATTTGGGCGAGTAGCAGCGCGTCCTCTGCTCCGCTGCTCGGAGGCTTTTTGCCCGCGTTCCGTGGCTTCGACGTGACGTTCCCACACTGTCATGAGTACTCGGACGGAATAAAACGGATGCCATCGGCGAATTAGTCGGATTACTCGAGCAATTATCTCGATGCGTTTTTAGTCGGGTTTTTGCATCGAGTTATGGCGCTTTGGTAGTGCCACGATTGTTCTAGCGATATGCTTAGAGGGTTCGCGGTGTATGGCGGGCCCTTGTTTTACACTACTCCTATGTAAATGCCTTCTTATTCCGCATATAAAAGGAGACTGGGAACTACAGTAGCCAATTATTTAATCCACTCTCTTTTTGTTAAAAAGACCTTTGTTAGTCACATTTGTTATAAAGCACCTAATCATGCCATAATCAGATTCAAACTAACAATATGAAATCAAATGCTATACTAAATCCTATTAAATTAATGTTGTTCTTTTCTGTCGATAAAAGAACCAACAATCACCGAACAGATGCGTATTGAATCACAACGAGTTCCCCACAAAGAATCGAATAGAAAAAAGCGGATTTGCATAACAACAGTCAAGTAGCGAGTGTAAGCGTCTAAGAATCGACAATCTGACAAATCGACAACCGATCGGCCGCACAACAGGAGGGGCCCATCCCTATCTCGCAGGGTTGGCGGTGAGGGAAATTGCTATATTGAATAGCTATTGTATGAAAATTTATATTTGAAAGAAACAATTGTAAAATTTGTAGGAATACTACTAGTGCATATAGAAGTTATATTTATGTGTCAATTTTTTAAATAAGAATCATTTATTTAAAATAATAATAACTATCATCGATCAATCAATGCTTGTAATTTTCGAATATTAAAATTAATTATAGCCATTACATTTAAATCATTAAATGGTATTACCATCACATTTAGTGGTAGTATTAAATCTTTTTAAAAATATGAATCTTATATTGCCATTTACTGTACTTAATTACGTTTTATTTTACCTTAATTCATAGCTTTTAGGAACAACAACCTTACACTACATTATTTATTTTTAAAACGCAACAACCCTTAGGGGTCCCAATGCAAATTTGTCAGTGGTGAAAAATTCTTTGAGTGATTTTTTTTCCCATTTCCCTCTGCGTACTTCCGGCTATTTTCCCGTTCAGCACACTTCCGGTGCCCTTGGATCCCCTCTGTTATCGAAGGCTTTCATATTCATCAGTTTCGCCAACCAAACAGCTTTGCATGTAATACTTGTATTATGTAACAAAAAAACCACTGTAGGGCTTATTACACCATGGTACTTTTGAGTACATTCAGGTATAAGATATTTCAGATAGTAATGTACTTACTCATAATTTGCTTGTTGATTATTTTCGTATTTACTATAAGAAGTAACTACTAAACCTGAAGAATTGAACTTAAACGCATGGCACAAAATATACTATTAATTATATTATCTAACAAGAAATAAATTTAATAACTAAATCTTCACAATTTAGTATAAGGAATAAATCCCTATTCAACCTTGTTACTTAACCCTTCTACCCATCTATATCTCCTCTATTTAACTAACACTTAGTTAGGTTACCTCGTACCTCTAAACTATGTTTAGGTTAGGTTTAGATCCACCCTAGCAAACACCGCTTGTCAATCGGTTAACCCTAAACCGCAGATCGTCTATCGGCTAATGGGCGTGCAAGATCGACCGTCTATTGGCACCATAACTATTCTAACTCTGTGTTAAACATGCTAATCTGTGTTTTGGTTTGTCAGGTATCTGTGGTGAGGTTGCTCTTTTTGATAGGATATAAATGAATAAAGATAATGTATGGATAAATAAATAAAAAGTATACTGCTAAGTTACCTATACTATAAAGAGCTGTGTTGTGTATTAATAATTTTTAATAATTAGTTGTCTGCTTTCTTTATTACTAACAAATTGCTATGATTTTACGATCAAAACATCTAAAATATTCTTAAATGCCTCAAGAAGTTCTACCTATCCACATTTGAATACTTACAAAACTATCTTCACGACCACATTCCCTTACGAGGTAGCCAGTAAAGGCCTTCCACTCAGTCCATAACATGTCAGTAAAAAGCGTAAGTGCTATTTTAAAAGCGAGAGTCAATCACGCCCCTCCCACACGTTATTGCAAGCGTAATGAAGTGAACAGATGTTTCGCATCCGAGTGTCTGGGGTTTGATGCCCGACAGCTGTTTGTTGGTACATCGATTACGGGCCATTAGTAACGCGATAGGTTCGTATTGAGTTGTTCGTTCTTGGAACAGGTATGCGTACTTGTCACCTTTGTGATAGTTTTAGATTAAGGAGAGCTCAAACTCTGATAGGGTATGTAGTCGTAATGTTATAACTGCTACTTCTGTGTATTATATGGAAGGGCATAATATAATGTTCGCAAGTACCTACCAACAGATTAAGCTATATAATAACAATGGAGGTAAAAAAGATAATCCGAGCTAGTCAATAGTTCAACAATTTTTGACAGACTCGCGATTGTCATTTATTTTACAAGGAAACCTCATTATAATACTTTGTTTATAAAATCGTATATTTCCTAAAGTACATAAATACTCATTTGGCTAACCATGTACACCCATATATTACATTACACCACTAAATAATTTTCGCAAGAACTTATCAACACAATGAACTGTATAATAGGAATTGAGAAAAAAAGGGATATTAACTATTGACGTTAGTCTATCGTTCAAAGCGAAAAAAGGTGAACTTGGCTAGTCAAACATCAGAAACTACCTAAAGAATTACTTGTCTAATCATATATCTTCCATTACACCACCAAAAAGCCTGATTACATTAAAATCCACATTACGCATACAAACAATACACCTTAACGCGCCCATACATATTGGTTTAGAAACTTTACGAGACTATTAGGCATTAACTTGTGGCCGAACACAAACTGACTGTCCACCCCAATTTAGGTGTCGGGGAACTTTATTCGAACAAACTATTGACCCTAATTAAAGCGAGGGGTACTAGTAATCCGGGATTATCCTTGTAAAACACCTCTGAGCGTCTTTGCCTGGCTGATCATTATTGGCACCTGACCTCTCGAGATCTGGAGCTGGCTAAGGTAAGCTTTCTACTAAGGGTCATCTCTTGGATAAAGAGTAGGTTTTTAAGGATCACTAAGCTATCTTTAATCATTTGGATATAAGAATAGAAGGTCAAAATTTATGTAGTTTTAATGGTGACAAAAATTTAATTAATTTTTTTATTTTAAATGACCAATAAACCTATCTTTAAGCAGAGATAAATTTAAAAGTGTTTATTTTTTCGTTCCATCTTTTTGTACCTTTCCCAAATCTCTACATTAAGGTGTAAATACATTTTATATTTACATATGCTATTAACAAATAAATAATTTCTCTTAAAATTGAAACCCTAAACACTTCAAGTAGTGGACAACCCTGACCCTTTCCCATTATCGGAGTTCTTAACAAAATGGCAAGTCGAAGATCAAATAGGTTTAGTTTCGGTGGATATTGTGCATGAGCTTTTCACAGGATCACCCCTTCGCTTGAGTCCATTATTTAGTTTAATCTCTTGTCTTAAGCTCTGTTTAAATTACTATTAAGAAAGTGACAATCAAGAGTTATTTGCTTTGTTTAGTCCCGGATCTGCATGGTAGCTTCCCTTTGGCTATCATTTAAGAGGTGCTTGAGAGACTAAGGGTCTTTGGTATTTATTATTGACAAGCTAACCATCACCAAGATTTTAATTATAATTACTAATTTATAATATCCGTATACATATTACTCAATTTCTTACAACTTTGTCACTAAGAAGCTAAACTTGACTAAAAGTTATTCAGTTTTTTTTGTCTATTATTGATTACGATTTTGACAGTAATACTCATACATACATAATGTAGTAGCTGTAAATAAGTATGTTTATATCAAACATTATTTTCTCTAACAATAAACATATTCACACATTCATACACACCTATATGTATAAATCATACTCGTACAGTCTCCTTCCTATACTCAATAAACCATTACGAAAACTATCAAAAAAACAATAATCAATTAAAGTAAACTAAGTTCCGAAATTTCGGAACAGTTCCTAATCCTCGGACCCTTAGGGTCAGGATCGAAGGGTCAGGACCTCACGGATACTCTATGAAGTATTTATTGAGTTGCGGTTCACCCGAATATTTTATTCTTGAGTTGTGACGTTTGGTGTTGGGGTCACCAAGGGATGGGATGTTTTCTCTATTTTTGAGTGTACGATACTAAATTATCGATGTTGTTGCCAAAATAATTGAGTAGTGGTACATACTTGTTCTATATTGTAAAAGGTAACGTAGGATGGGCTTTTGTTAGAAAGTTACCCTTAACATTTTATTTCAAATGTTTCTTCGGTACCTCGATTTGTATACTAAATGTGACAGAGTGGTTAATGTGATTGAAATTTTGTTAACTTAACAATTATTATAATTTTTTACTATGGAGTAATCAAATGGTTTATTTCAATTTTTTATTTTGTAATTATTAATTAAATACAACAAATATATATTACGATATGATTACAAAGATACAATCGTAATTGTGTACCCACATCACTATTCGGACTCAATTAAGGCATTTGTCCATTCAAAATTACACTTTATTTACGCCCTTTACGGTCTATTTTAATTCGTCAGGCCAAAGGTCAATATTCCGTAGGGTTGTCCAAGGTGTTATGTTTCGATTAATTGGACTTTGAAAATGTTTGGGTCCGCATTTGCATGTTTTATTAAGGAGGTCACTATTAAAAACTATTTATTAGTTTAATGCCTCGGACAAATGTTCGGGACTTTTGGGTGCGGCGAAAGAGCAGTGTATAGCAATACAAGTGTCATTAATTTGTCATAGTGACGGATAAAGTTTGTTAGTGTGGAAACACGTGGAGCGAAATGGAGAGAAAATTTAACATAATATTCGTATGTATTTATACATAAATAATGTGTTTTAGAATCAGTATATAATAACATTTATTAGTACGATTGATTATTTTGATTACATTCTACTTATTTTCGTTAATATTAATATGTTAATATTTATACCAATAAAAGTAGTAACTAAACCTCTCATACATACATACATATATGTATACCTACCTATACCTATTCCCAAAAAGGTCCCTACGCAGAAACTTTTACTTACTTACGAAATGTATGGAAGGCAACTGATAACATATAGAAATCCCAAATCAGCACATAGCTCTCAAGCTGTCAATGTCACATGATTAACCCTTTAAATGACGAAACATCCGTAAAGGTGCTTACACACAGTTTATGACCGGAAAACTGAAAAGAATCTAATCTATCTCCTCCTTTAAATTTATAGGGCAGTTTATCATGTGAAAAATATCATATCTTTTTATCATGTGTCGGTTTGATATTTTTATGTGCGGCCAGAGTGACACATTTCTGCTGATAGCCGTTAGATGGCATCCTAAATAGACTGACGTGTAGTTATGTTGTTTAGGTATTTTGGTTATACCTACTTGTTAAAGAAAAACATCGGTAACAGAAAATAAAAAAATGAGAGAGATCATATGGGAAATAGGTAGAAACTGTACTTATATACGAAAAAACCTATATAAAAGTTATTAATGGGTATTTTTAAACCAATATTTTTTGAAAACAAACCAAAAGACCAATCAAGTAAACATCTTTAGCAATAAATATAAAAAAACAACCTATATCTGATTACTAACAACCTTGGATCAACCAACCCATTATATCTATAGACATAGAGTTTAAAATCCCAAAAATCGGTTGTTATGCTCTTTTACAATCCGATTACCTATATTGATTGATCAACGTGTGGTATCAATTGAAATTCGATAGGCCACTTATTATATGCTATTGAAAGCTGGTTGAATCAGAATTAAGCCATACAAAACTGGGCTTATAATGACTAATCATTATTTGTCTCGATGAGTTCTAAGAAGATAGGTATTTAACATGCTAAAGTAGATATAACAAGTCGATAATTCAAACAAAATGGCCGAATTCAAAATTATGGTCAAAGCGAGATATGGGTCTATCCCCAACAAGTGTTAATTAATAAATATAAGAGTTTATCTTGTTTAAGTTAACTAATTTTAATAATGTACCTAGTTAGTTAGGTGGGTATATACTTACGTTTCGTAACTTGAGTAGGTACTTACAGAATGTAGGTAATTTGGTACTATAATTACTTATATATACTATAATTACTTATAATAATCTAATCTAAAAAGTAATTTTACCTACAAAATCACAAAAAATGGCTGACTATAGATAGTCATTCATATAAGTATCCATATCACCCAAAATGTAAAACATAGATATCTACTTTTATCAATGTAGGTATTGTAAAAGCGCTATACAAATTCATACCTAATATGTACTAACCTCTACAACATGACAAAGCCAACAATAAACACAAACTAACCGTTTAAAAGATGACTTATGATCTCTCAAGTTGAAATACCTACACAAAGGTACTCGTACTTTATTATTGAATGAATCCTTCCTTCAATGGCCATTGAATCACGGCGTCTCCAAACAAAATTAATGTCATCCCACAAATAACTTGCACCATGAATCAAAGCGATCGAGAGCGTCTTCCCTCCAAATAAATCATTGGTCCACATCAAGATTGTAATAAATAACACTAAAATAAACATTCTGTATTACATTCCGGTGCACGCGCACTAATTACGAGCAAAGACACGTTGTAAAACATCCGCCCGGATAATATTTGGTATTAGATAAACTGTAATGAATCTTTGAGTAAAATCAAACGAAAACATAACGAAAATTATGATTATCCCGCCATCTGTGATATATTTATTAAGTTGGTGTAACGGTAACAGAAATAACACGTTCAGCCAAACGAACTAAGGCTTAGCGAGGACTTCATAAAACACTTGTATAAATATTTATTCTTGATTTTTAATTTATTGTTGTGTTTGCTTTATAGAGTTTTGTGTTTGGTTATTAATACCAACCGTATTTGATCATTTTATTTTTTTAATAATTATCTATGTAGATTAACTACCCATTGTTTATACTATAAAAGATATCGTGGAAACAGTTTTGAGTAAATACCTAACTGGATTTTCATAAAGCATCCCATTTTTGTGTAGGTTTGTCCTTACAAAGATCTACTCTAGACGAACAAAAAAGATCATAATATACCGCTGTATTTAACCTTTTTACCAATTATATTCCTTGACATGTAACTTTCCACAGCATACCTATATCGAATTAAACACATAATTGCTGTGAAATAACTGAATAATTATAATCATTCAATTACTTTTACCGTCTCTACTGCGCAGTATCCAAGAACTAGATTTAAGAAAAAAGTAAGAAACACACAAAACCTGTCTTTTAAGACTGCGCGCCAGAGAGAGATGCACATACGCCACCCCCACACACACGAGCGAGACGACCATAACGCCGATAATACGTCAATACATTCCTTCCCCGCTATGCACGCTATCATCGCCTTTATATATATTGAACTGGAGTCGTTTTTCCTGCGCATGTGTTAATGGAAAACCGATAGGACATCAATACATTTTAGCGCACACTATTTTCGATCTTACTGCGTGGGTTTAAGGTGAATATTGATTTTGGAGTATTTGTAAGAAGGCGTTCTCGATAGATAGCCAAGGCGTTTGGGTTGATTGAACATTGATGGTTTGTCGATAGGAAATTGAACTTTAATTTGAGCGGCGTAAGGACATTGTTACACGCCCACGCTAGTTTAAAATTCCGTATACCGCCTCTTTGGGTCATATCCTACACGTATATGGTGGATTTTGTATAAAAGCAACGGAAATATTAAAAAGATAAAAGTAGGTATTATCTATACGTATTTATAACCACTTTTAAAGTAGAGTTTTTTAGATTAGGTAGTGATTAAACTGAAATTATTAGGTACCTAGGAAATTGGATGTTACTAGCAAATAATAATTTAAGTCCATGATACCTATTGTTAGTTATATTTGCATAATACCTTAATTGTAATTAATATTTTAATTATCTTGTTCTAGGTACGTGTCTTCGAATGAAAAATGTGGTGTCTTTTTGAGGTAACGTAACTATGCATTGGTATCATCTGGTATATAAGTATTGTATTGTTTAGTTATTTCTTTTACTCTAAGACAAACATCGGTATTAATGTTAACTTATCTAAAAAACTTTCAAAATTCGTCTTATTCACTAGAATAGTTAACAACTAATAATTACTTATGTAAACTTCAGTAACAACAATTTCTTACATCATCTGGACTCGAACTCAGGACTCCAGAAGAAAGGCATATCAACAATCAAAACAATAGTTTAAAAAAATACCCGTTTTCTTAATCCATTATTACATTAATCTTTTTTCGTTAGGGTTAAATAGTTTAAAACAAAAGAGTTCGCATGCAAAGCGGTCGATTGCACGTCAAAAGGAGGTCCAACACAAACGCATGAGTTTGACATCTCAAACGCGTTCCAGTAATTCGTATTGAATTACACAATGGCGGGCAAATAATGAAATTGAACGTGAAATACAAATCGAATGGTTTTCAATGAAGTAAATGGAAGCAGTTAGTTTTTAAAAGCGAACTTATTGACTAAATGAAGTGAAAAGGTGATTAGTGATTCAGGGCATTATGCAAGGGATTTAAAACAATGCGGCCATTCACCATTTTCGTTGACGGACAGTTCTCGCTGCTTTTGACGTTTCGTTTCCCGCGTTTTTGCTTGTCACCGAGATGTCAACTCGTGCGTAGGGCTCTGAATGTTTTTTAGACTGACTTTGTACCTATAGGTATATTAGGGTGTTTAGAATTTCTTTTATGAGTTCATTTTGATTATTTAGAAATAATACCTACTTAGTTACCTATCCTACTTCTAAGTACCTATTTTTAAAACACTTATTTTATGAGACCTTGCGTGACCATAAGTCATTCTCTAAAATCCAATCTTAGGTAAGATAACATAAAAAAACCAATGAAAAAAGCTAATAATCACGAACCCGATCAAATGGAGCCATTTAATCACATTCCCTTGATCGGGCGCACAAAGAACAATTTGAGTTGTACAGTGATTGATTCGACCGATACATCACTAAAGGCGTTTTTCTATGAAAAATTGCTATAATCGACTTAAAAACTCATTAGGCCCAAGACAAAGAAATCGCTCGCCCGCCATCCGTCTAATTTGAGTCTCTATCGCAACGAATTTGAGTCTTTCGGGGCGGCCATCTTTTTTTTATCAATATTACAAATTAACGTCGGTAATAGACAACCCCATTCGGTATAAGTGATCTAATTATCGTCGTCACGGAATGATGAGGATCAATCATGGCATTCGTCTGAGAACATTTTCTTGGTATGCATAACGCCTTATCTATCTATAAGTTAATAGAAAAAGTGTTTGCTAGAATTCTTAGAACTTACGTTGTGGAAAATTATCTACATATTCTTTCAACTGGTATATTTAACTATCATTGTATAATGCTTTTTAAGAAAATAAATTATTATTATCAATATTTAACCGTCAGTCATTTTCAAATATATTTTTCTTAAAAATAGGCCAGGAGTGAGATCAAAGAGCCAAAAAGTGTATCACTCATATTTGTGTTCACATTCATTGTTATAATTTACGTTGTATGGCTCATAAATATTGACTAACGCTAGGTATTTGGTTGCAGAAGAATGGCTTCCTTATTCTTAATCGTTGTTTGTGTCACACTTTTCTTTTCACCATGTTTTCGAAAGTTATGGCACAATAGGAATAGTTCCAAGTCCCAACTGACTTTGGACTAAATTAGAATGCAACTATTAAGTTGATAGATATGATCAATACAGATGTAATAAGATAAAAAATTTATATATATAAATTTGATGAATATGACTCGTCATATTAAAAATACATTCATACACACATACACATCACGCCCGTTTCCCTTTACAGGGATAGGCAGAGATCACGAATCCCCCCAGTCCAGACAAACGACTTTCGTTTCATTGTCACTTATACACCTTCATACACAATTCATTCATTAATTTAAAATCCATTCAATAAGAGCTAATAATTACCAAACTTATTTTTACGTAACAAATTTCAAACAGATAAGACTATAATATCTCACTATTCTAACCAAATATGAGATTAATATAAACTTCAAGTTTTATCCATAAGACATGTCATTACCAATGCATAATCTAATTACGAAGCGCACGGCCCTAGTGATGTGCCACGTGGGCACCCAGCGATTGTCGATCCATTAATTCAAATTAGGAGTCATAAGTTTTTCTCGAAACCGTCCCGTGTCGTATATTTGAATAAGTGTAGCATTAATATTCTTTCGCGATCCTCGGGGTTCGGTCCGCCCACTCGCGCCATTGTTTCGTGAAGTTATTGGCTCATTAGACATGTATCTTTGTCTCGGCTGATTTGACTTTTTAATTTTCGTCATCGAACTTATTGATTTGTGTGTCTGGCTATGAATGTTTAATTGGGCGGCCTCTTCCTGTAGCGCTCACAATTAGAATATAATATGATTAATATTTTGATAGTTTCGGCTCATATGCAATCTGTATACCGGGTTTATAATTATTGTATGAATTTCGTGTTAGCGTCAGCATCATTTACTGTGCTTGTATAAGATCCAACAATTTAGGTAAATCGATTGTACAAAATCTCACGTTATTTTTACTATCGTAATTTGTCATTATTTATCAAACAAATTATTAAATGAAAAAATCAACATGTTTAATTGTATCAAAATTCATATTAAAATACTTAATTCAAAATTTATTTGGTTGAAAAAAAACCCTAAGCAATACTATATTAAGATCGAAAGTATAAATTTTTAATAACAATCTACTGAAATTATCATTGTTGCACATAACTACAAAATACAATCTAACCAAAAAAAAACATAATAACCCCACATCACAATCCTTTATCTACAACGACTTCCGTTTCCAATCTCTCTTTTATCTGTGTAAAATCACTTAGAAAAACACCACAGATTGGAACACAACAGAGTCGCCCACGTGGTTCCACAGATGTCTTCTTACGAATTACGTATGCTAATGTGTCGTAATCCTTCCGTCGGACCTCCCTGCCTTTATGAAATCGATCGATGAATAATGCGGCCGTGAATCGGCGTATCGATGTTTTTAAGTCAGAACGCGCATCACTAAAATGTTTTGACAGATACTGATTAGAATTGATTACATGGTTTTTGGAAAAATATAGTTTTTTTGTTATAATATTTCGCTTGTTTCGTTTAGGATTAATGAGCAGAGATCATGTATTCACATTTCTTAAGTTTGTCTAGATTACTTGATCTCCGCATATCTACGCAGTCTAACTACTTTTTATACTGGGGTTACTTTTCAATGTATCAACGCTTCTCATTTTATTTTAATCTTAGTGTATATATGCAGTGGATAAAGTATTATCTTTATTTCCTTCTATATTAAGTAGCTTGCTATGACTATTGCATATCCCAAATAGTAATCTATGAAAATATTTGCCTGACCATAGACAAACGAACATAGTATATTTTTGCGGTTACCTAATACTCAATACAGTTTCATATTACAACCTAATGACGCACCGTGGGTAGGTAGTAATCAAAAGCTAGCCAAATTATCGCCAGTTCCGTTCCACCGAACACATAATACATAACATCATACACATATAACATACACACATAAGCCGCAGGTCATTATCGATGTGTATTATTTGAAATTAGAATCAGTACGGTTTCCGTTTCCGGTCGATATTCGAATTTGTTCCAAATAACTAGATAACGTATATAGAAACAAAACTCTATTGTTTTATAATGATTTGGGATCGTGACGTCATATATTTATATTCACATCACGCCTGTATCCCTAAATAACGTAGGCAGAGATCACGGATCCCCATCTGTCCCTGACAAACCACTTTCGCTTCATTGACACTCATACACTCGGTTATAGGTACTTCTAAGTTGTTAGCCTTATAATATTAAACAAAGCATTGACTTAGATAATTAGTTCCGGTATTTAAAATATTGAATTATATAGTCTACCCCTATAAGAATAGCAGGTGATATATTTGTAGCCAAATCCCTTATAAATAGCTTTTGTATGTAAATCTCTTATTAGAAAAATAGTCATCAATATCTCTGAAGATGCTAAACGGCCATTAAGGCATCCCTAATTCATATTTCTTCCAAGGAGGCCATATCCAAATACCTAATCAGCCTCCTTCGTGAAATATAGCTGCCGATGCCATATAGGGGTGGGAATGACAACAATGGGTATTTACTAAGTAACATTGAGTATCAAAATGCGAAATTGTTGGTAACTATTGAATAATTATGGGAATTTAATATGCAATAATTTTACAACATATTTATATATTTTGAACATTTTTATAAAATATATTTTTTTGGAAATAATTTAATAAGTTGAACTCATTAAGCACTATGAATGGAATTGAATAAAATAAATACACAGACTGGTATGGAACATTAGGAAAATATATACCTATATCTAAATAGTATATACGTAATTTCGTCTTCTAGTATAAGTAATAACAATATTTATCATTTATTAAAGCCTTTTTTACCTAGGTATCAACTGACCACAAAAGAACTATAGACCGTTACACCACAATTATAATGCAAATAGCAACGGTAGCACTATATACTTTGATATGCATAATCTGTTGGACACTCATACCGACTATTCGGCGTCGCTTCCCCATGCCTCATTCCTAATTTAAATATTAGATGCGTTATTGAAATTGAGAAGAAAAAAGTTTGAATTACGCCCTTCCCTTCGTTTAATGGTTATTACTTTTTGTAGTACTCGCCTGCGTATTGATCTATTCAGCCACGCAAAGAGGTTTTAATATTTTTTTGTTAAAAGTTGTTTGGAAATGTGCTATTAAAGTGGTAAATATAGGTAGATAATGCTAATATATGCCAATTATCTATTAGCCACAAATATGCATTATATTCTTAAAAAATAAATATAATTGTTTATTTTTGCTGTGCAAATATATAATTGTTAACAAAGAAATATAACTCATTGATATTTCAAGTATAACCAAGCTGCAACCTTTAGACAAAACAGTGTATTTTTATTATAACCTATTTATTTAATTCATACTACCAACTCTATCTTAAATATAATATTAATTCCACAACCCGGCTTATCTACACCATTTCTTTACCACACCAATAAAGCGTAAACAATAGCAAAATAAGACGCGAAAACAAAACAAAAGCAATTTGAATTTCTTCCATTAGGGATTCGATAATATCTCTCCCTGTAGGTACGGTATGTATTCACAATAGCTCATCCCACGGAAGCTTCAATTCCATCGCCCAATGCTCCGAGGTGCAATAAAAAATAATTTAAATGGCTCTTATAGACGCCTGACGCTATCTCCCTAAGAATTTGCATACTCGGATAATGCAAAAATCTATGCGCGTGGGTTCCCGTTGGCTGACAAAGGACGAAATATAATATTGTTGTGTATTTCTATGCAGCTTTCGGTTATTAATCCTGTGTGGATGTGAAGTGACGAATGCTGTTCTTTTTTACGGTATGACTACAGAAAAGTTTAAGTATATCAGGTAATTTAGAGTTTTAAGGTTATCTTTGATACCTGATCGATTTTAAAGTCGTTTTAATTAGATTTGTGATTATCTTTGCTTACGTATTTTCATGAGTCGATTTTGTATTATATTAGATTTACTTACACTATTTACGTCTGTTATATGTTACATTAGTCAATATCAATGAAAATGTCTAGTAATTTAAGTTCAAAATCAAAGACAATGTAAACGTGCCAGCAATAGATACGTAGTTACGGCTTAGACATTTTATGCGTTTTTTTCGCTTGTTGTTGTGAAATATGCGCGCTGTTAGATTATTTATGGGTGCCAAGGAAGTTATATTCGAAAGCAAGGAGGTTCGGGAAAGGGCAATTTAAATGCGCAATCGACCTCCTTGGAGCGGTTAATAAAGAGTTTCGGAAAAGAAATAAAAAGTGACAGCAAATGGCGATTTTGCCGCCATTATTGCAAAATCGCACCAGGTGGAAATTGAACCGTAATATATGCTCGGATATTTTAATACGACGTTAATTTACTAATAAGGTTTGACATCAATATTTTACGAGATTATCATTGCCATAAAATTACTCATAAAAGTAAAAGATATTAGCTACCGAAGATACTCAATGCAAAATTATATATACTTACAGATTTTACTATACTGTATTCTAAAAGTAGACATTTATTAGACTTTTGGCTAAGTACGAATATAAAAAGAGCACACAATCGTTTCGCCAACCACGTTTCGTACGAACCGCGTCAAAATTCACATCAAATGGTCAATGAATGGCCGTAGGTACCTGACACCAACTAAAGCCAGACCAGCAGTCGTCACGGTCCATAAAATTCCTCCAAATTTCGTACCCAACAAGTACAATGACCGTCTGATCTAAAAACGAGATAAACAGCAACATTTAATGTAAAATCTTCATTTCACATTATTCTTGTTCATGATTTATTAATATTACATTAATTAAAAGCGGAATAATAAGGAAACGACGAAAATCACTGTACCGTGGCATGTATAGTTGAAATTTGCTACAATATAAATCAATTTGCAAGATCTGAATTGCTTTATAGCCTGTGCTCGAATGCTCATTAAAACTTGTCAGAATTAATTCAATTCTAAATTACGCATTATCAAATTACTTCATATATGACAGGATTTATTGACTTAAATCGTAAAAATAACGAAGAAGGTTAATTCCATAGAAAACTCCTTTGTTTTCCTATATACTACTTACTACTATTGGTACCTACTTAGCAAAATATGATGATGGCATTAGAAAATATCCTCTTCCGTCGTAGGCAGATTTTCTACCTGTCCTAAGAGATTAAACTTACGGCTACCCGATACATAAGTCTCTATAGCTACAAGTTACTGCATAACTATAACGATCATTATTTGTCATGTAGCTTCAACTTATTGAGTGATAATTGTATGTTTAATTTGATTCCGAAACAAGTTCTGGGTCCCACGAAATGCAGATGCAAATTATCGAGTGTCTATGGCCGTGCAAATTGGTTTGGCACATTCCCATGGCATGCGAAGAACAAGTCGCACATACAGCTTGAACTAATCTCGATTTGTGAATAATTAGGAGCAGCCATTTGCATATGTCGCCTTATGATTTGTACTTTAACCCTTCAGTTGAGGCGGCCTCATTTAAACCCCGTAACCTCGGCGCGTATTACAAAAATATAGGTCGATAAATTAGAAAATGTATAAAACGGTTCATTAAATAAAACCAGTTCGCTTGAAGAGAAACTGATCGTGAATTTTTATTGAATCGCATTAAACATTTTAACGGCTCAACCCTAGGATTGTTCTATGATTTATGCCCCTGACACCGGCGGGCGAATGCAAATGGCGCGTCCGATATCTTAGGGTTAGAGTCATTTTTTAAGTAATAATTATTCGATGTTATTTCGGAACGGGTTCGGCTTAATATGTAAATATTAATTAGGTAACGTTTCCTTATTTCAGTCTGGGGCTGCGTTCTCACGAAAGGGTTGATTGATAGAAGCCGTTACACATTCGTAGCGGCGGCGATTCATTAAACTGGATGACGGTTGGAAACGCTGACATAGTTTCACGGAACCTTCACAATTTCTTGTTTCTAATGTAAAAAAATGCACCAACACAGGAGTACGTGACCCTGCAAAGTCAAATGTTAAAACGGAAGGAGCTTATCACATATTTGGGTAGAGCGCCAAAATATTGGGCGATATCGAACGCCGCATTGACGGCAATGGTTTGAATAACACAAAAGCAGATCCCATTTGGATAAGAGCTGTACAAACTTTGATTTATCATTGCAAAATAAGAAAGGAATCGCATCATACTTAACTAAAAAGAGATATTGAAGATCCTGAATCTATTGACGCAAACATGCGACGCCGTGTCCGGGGTCACACAAAGGAGGTTAAGAAAAAAAATTGAACCCGATTCAAAGCGCCATTGACATCTGGCCTTTCGAAGGGTTAAGATCTTTGCACCCCTAATCCCACTCGGCCTTTGACAGAGACTAACAAAGACGCATCACATATATTTAAACCTGTTTACAATATTGATAGGTCGATACTTCGATGATAAAACCGAGGCACAATGGCCAGATGCAGGCTGCTTTGCATACGCGACTTCTTAGGGCATGCAAATGGGCCGGCAAGGAGTATGGGAACATTTTTGGGTACCAGCCGTATGTTAATGAAGAGATAAGACCCCCGTCAGATGCTTGCTCTTATCTATCTCAGTCGCTTGTGGTTGTGGATCTGTGATCACGTCGCTTCAGCCACGCGTGTTCGGCTATACAACCTTCGCCTTTTTACTCTTTATGAAAACATGAAAGTGGGCTAATATTTTTTTTAATAAAAAAAGAATTCCACTTTCATTTTTTCATAATTTTTTGCAGGGTTTACGAACTTTTTTTGTGTTTTTTTGGTTGTGTGAATAGTTGTATTATGTACAAAGTGAGCGGTTCCGATGAACGGAATAGTGTCGCCTCTAGATGTAAGGAATAGGAGAATTATGAAAATACGGAATTTCTACCATGAGGTAAGATAGCTTAATACATACGAGTATTTTTTTGAGTAGTTACATGAGTAAACTGAACAGAACAGATAAAATTAAGGTATTATAAAAGATGCTTTAGGGATTTACATCAGAAATATTTTTAATCTATCCTAAATAATTATTAATTTAATTTAATTTCTTTGCTAAACAGATGTGTTAAATTATGAAAACTACTACCAAACACTCCTCATGTATCTTTACCACAATAATATAATTTAAACTACATTAATACCATTTGAATATAACTGTCAGTCGTTCTAATTGACACATTCTAGAGACGTAAACATTTCCCTCGAATCGATACATCGAGAGACACAACTGGAGGCTTCATTCGATTAAAGCCTAAAGCTTTTCTAACCCTATTGGGAACTTTTGGGTGAACTTTGGTGCGTAATGAAAAGAGCTTCCATTATAGATGGGAGATGTGGAGGTAGGAAATTTATGGATGTGGAATTTTAATTATGTAGTCTAATAATTTTGTTCAATTATCGGGTTATAAATAGTAGTCATATTTGAAAACAATTGTTTTAATAAATATCGTAATAAATTAAGTATGAATAGCACGTGTATATTATTATTTATAATGATATACACGTCAAATGACATGTCTAAGAATACTTATATCTAGTAATCTCTTTTGAGGTGGACCGTTTTTATGAATATTTTTTTACAATAGTGTAGAATTATTTACATATAAATTCCTTTTACATCACAACCAGATAAAACCGTAATCATTCCATTTACATCCCAAATAGCACACCACACAAAGAATAAAACAACTAAAAAGTATTTATCATATAAAAAACAAAGTAGTCAACAAAGAAGCTTTGAGGCCGCCATTATTGATAGTGTTGGGGCATTTCCAATAACAGTCTACAATGTCTCATTGAGTATTGTTCGGTATCTTTGAACGGGAATCGGGTACATTGATTCCTGGTACCAATAACTGTGAATGGACTGTTATTTTAGATAATTAGATAATATTTCGTCGGTACACGTCATTTGGACTAGTTTTATCTAATGCTGTGAAGCTATTTTATGTTATATGGGTGGGTCTGAGTATCAAATATAGATATAAATGATGATGTAGAGTACTTAGCATTTTTTCATGTAAAGTCACGTATAGCGTGTCTATTTAATAACAGTAATGATAATAAATAATTAATTGTATATTTTTTTAAAATTAGTATTAGTAAAAACCCTTGTTATAATCACAAATCACATTCTAGCCTCTTTCCACGAATATAACTAAAAATCACATACACATCTAGCTATCTATACCCAGTCTATTAAACACAAAAAGGGCATACCACATCCACGCCACCCCACGTCTTTGACCCAAAACTCGCTAATTAAGAGAGACGCACAAATTAGCAACACATACAAAGGAGGCGTTTATAAAAGACGACATCTCTGCCACCCCCATAGGGGCAAGGGTACAGACCAATCAGAGACTCTTTGTTGCGGTTACTCTGTGAAAGTACGCTTGAGAGGTAGTCTGTCATTTTTAGATGTGTTTACTCTGTGTGCTGTTTAAGTATGTTTATGAAATCTCTAAATTTAGGAACACTAAGAATACTTCTATTCCATTATAAAAAACTTATATCTCTCGTACATAAATATAAGAAAACTAGCCTTGTAGTAAATAAAATAATGTAATTTGTCATATGAATTTGAATTATGTATAATGCGTTATGTTACTCACTTTAAACTCACTTTTAACGTCACTTTAAAGTTGATAGGAAAAAAATAAATAGATATATCCCACATACCTTACTTGTGTCTTACGACAACATAATATATATTTATTTAAAGTACTTTCCAAATCCTGTCCTTTCACCCTTACTTTAATTGCCAAACAAAGTGTTGTGTGGTTAATTAGCTTTGTCCTACGAAAAAAGTTTTCGAACCCTGCCCGTTTTCTTTTTTCATTCGCCAAACGGTCCTAATTAGTACTGAAAAATAAAGGACAGGTGATGTAAACATTGCTTTGTTGAATGTACAGGTATTTTTATACTGAATGTCCATCTTATAAATATCTCTACAATCTCGTAACCTTATATCAAAATACCTTGTTATTATAATTCATTTCTAAGAAGCTATAACCGCCGAGTGTATGATGAGAGCCGAAAAGGCAATGAAATGAAAGTATTTTGTCTGAATTGAGACTAATAGGGATTTGTAATCTCTGCCTACCCTTAGAGAAACGAGCGTAATGTGTATATATGTATAATTTACTTATAAATAAAATACTTTATATACATATTTGTTAATACATTCGTTAGTACATTTAATACCTAATGAATATCTACATATGCCTACGTTCAGATAAGCCTCGTTTTCCCATTATTTATCTATGCCAAACCGACGTAAAATATCGGTTGTCACCACCACATAGAAGCGTTAATTACATGAAAGAAAACCTTCCCCTTTCACGAGGGGGAAGGGTAAAAGGGGGGTGGACCCTTACTAAGGACAAGATGCATTAAAATTGATCAGCACATAACATCATTATCCTTCCAGTCAAATCATAATGCTTAGGCCACAGAGCTAATATATGGACAGAGCAAGATAATAAATATGACAGTTCTTGTTTCGAGTTGGTTTAGGTTGTATGTAGTTCTCTTTCTTTTTGGTTAGTTCTGAGGAGTATAAGTTATTTCATAATTATTACTAATTTAGTCATATTGTTTAATTCTTACTTATGGTTGTAACAGTAGCGTTCAAACCGATTCTGCTACTTTCGTAGCATTACTACTACTGTATACTTGATAGGAATTAGTAAAATTAACTTTACAAATGCGAAAATAGTGTGTATTAAAAAAAATGTATCGAACTAAAAAGTGTAAGAACAAGTTTTTATATTTGTTAAACCGTGAAATTTGTCTAGGCAAATTCATAACATCGTATCTATCACTACATCTTCACAAAGTCAAAGTAAAATGTATTCAATATAAGCACAGTAATAGTAAATTCATTGAACGTCAAAATATATTGAGCGGCACTGGTTGTCTTACGACTCTACCGTTACACAATATTCACGTATCACTATATTTACACTCCAAATGTATCACTCACTAACCACACTACACTACATACAACTACAACACTACAATTGTACAAATTATTCACTTTATCCCCTCTGTTATTCCCCAAATATGAGGCTCTGTGCCCAGACCCTTTTCAGTGGTCACTTCGACAGCGGTTTTCGAAAATTTAGCCCCAAAAATGTACCCACCCCTCCATTCAACCCACTTTTTACGTCTCTTGTTTTTCTATACGACACCCTGTATGCCCACCGAAGAATGATGAGCAGGACCCAGGGGTGTAAAGGTGCTAGATTCAGCTTGATATAAAGGGTTTGGATATATATTTATGGAGTATGTGTTTAGGGTTTTAATGACATTGTAAATCTACTACTTTTGTTGGTAATTTTTAATAATGGTTTCATCAGACGTAAATAAGATGTTATCTATCAGTATTGCTAAAAGTTTTAATAAAAGTTATCGATTTAATTTTTATATTGCCTTCACTCTATCCATTTTGAAAGAGATATACCCGAGAGCGTACGTACGTTGCTTACACAATAATAATTAAGAAAATACATAAGTATAACTTACATTATAGACACATAATGTATTACAATTTATTAATCTCAAAAACAAAACATTTTCTATGAAATATCTAACAATGGGAAGTATCTTTGACAACGATATATATTTCACCAAATACCCTCACAAAAACGACTTTAACCACCAATACCAATTTAACCTAATTCCTGGAAGGCCTATCCAGTACGGTACCTCTTTGCGTCCCTCTCTGGGAGGGTCCGTCCTAAGTTCTGGAGGTTTAGCTAATACGCGACATTCGGAGCCCTTTAAAAAGCCCAATTCATATCGGAAGGGGTGAGATTATGAGATACCTACACCCTTTTTTCCTATATCTATGCTCTCTAGGTATGGTTTAAGGATTAATGTTTTTGGTTTTAGTTGGTATTTTGGAGTTGTTATTGATTAGGTGATTGAGATTTTAAAGAACCTTTTAGGTTTAATCGAATGATTTGTACCGTAAATGGTTTAGTTAGTGATTTAGGATTGATTGTGTGAAGAAGGCTTATAATTTATTTGGGTTTAATGTGATAAGAATATTTATAATATATAGTAAAAAACTTAGTCATACTTAGTGTATACAGATATTCGTTCTTTACAATTGACATTTAATTCTTCTATAAGAATAAATAATTATCCTCTTTTCGTACTTATTTCATAGCTTGAACTTAGTTTTCCCACCTAGAATGAAAATAAATAAATAGACTTATAAAAACAAACTTACTAAACATGCAATATCTACATAGACTAAGACTTCATATCTTGGTTTTACTTGTATAAAAATAAATACAAAACCTTATAAAGCCAAACTTTTATTTAAACACCCATACATCTTCATAGACTAAGACTGTACATGCATTATGAAAGGCCACCCCCTCCCTATCTCCCCCCATCAGCGAATAAAAGGGACGGCAGATAACCAGGGACACATAAAACGTTAGGAGATTGCTAATTCATCATAAGTTAAAGGGTTTTTACAAGCGCCTTTGAACCGGGCAAAAAGGTTCACGATACCATCCGACCTCCTTTAAAAAACAAGGAGCGGATTTTCAAAGGTTATTAATTAACTAGGAAGTAGCCTTAATGCGAAATTGCACTGAAATGCATCTCGGGGCGCAAGTATTCATGCTGTCGATTTTTTATCGAGATAGACCCTCTTTGCGAGCTTATCCTGTTTGCCAAATGGACTTGGGAAGGAAGCTTTAATGCATTTAATTCAGACCATCATTATACCTATTGAAGGGAAATAGGACCAAGCTTTCGCGATTACGTATTTCATTATTATTATGTTGACGTTTATTCTCTATGGTGTAAGAATATCATGATTCAAATACGATCTCATTTGATTCAACATGATAATTAAATAAATGCACGCACTAAAATCGATTCAAATAACCATAACTCTACATTCACACATTCAAACGCTCGCACCAGATCAAGGAAACCAATATTTCCGTCTTTCTAATCTAATAACCAAAACGTTGATCCATACATTGGCATATATAGAACAACCACCCACAGCAAAAGGGTGCGTGGGGCCACTCGTTAGAAGTTTTTCTAACCTCCATCCTTCCGAAGGACGATTTTAAAGCTCTCTCTAATTGATTTAACCGGCCCGTTCAATGTATATCTGTGTGTGCTTAACTTTCACTCCCCAATGATCGGGGTGTTTTTTACAGAACTGTCGCTTTTGTTTTGTTACTCTAAAAAACAGGTGTTCATATGCAAATTTCCGTAGCTGTGGGAATCTGTGTCTGTTGGTATTCTCATTTTTTATACGTTTCAAGGGATGGTATTGAAAAGGAAGGATTGATTATGTCTTATTGAATTCATATTTATATACGTACATGCTCAGAGAAGAATATTTAGGTAAGGAGGAACAGAAAACTTCTCTAAATGGAATTGAGTGAAGCTAAACTTCGCGATTAATGCGATCAGCTGAATTTGGGGTAAAGTTGCGATCCAATCGATCGCCATTAATTACATAAAACAGTTTGCCCTTTCGTCGTCAACAAAATAGCGATTGAATTAGGTCCTCACTGATTTAGTTCATTAATTAATCCAACCTTTAAACTCATAGTGAAAATCCCGAAGAGCCGTCGGTGCCGCATCCCCATTAATTCGTATTTGAGAAGCAAACAATTTTCAATAATTAGCAAGTCTCAATCGCTATCCAGTTGCCAGTACATGTATAACCAGAGCCAATAAGGAAAGTTGTTGCAAATGTTCTCGCAAAGAGAACGCCAAGGAAAGTTGCAAAGTTTGTAGTCTCGCAAACTTGGCAGAACTCGATGAGCTACGAATAAGCATCGGAATTAAGTTGCTCAGTCTTTTAATTATGCGCTCGTCCCTTCAGGTGGGCTTTGATCGGCTAATGCCCAAATTAAACATCTCGCAATAATCGAAGCGGGAACAAAGATGGCACCGCTCCAAGATGGCAGCCGTCACCAGACGGATCAATGAATCTCAGCACTCATTGAGAGCATCCATCTGCAGGCAGACGCCGCCACCGCCAGCCCTGCCATCCGCCGCTCTGGGAGATTGGCGCGCGCTGGACCGAGACGCTGACCCCGTTCGGAGCCCGCGTCTAATTGCTATTAGTCTGCAGAGCGGCGCACCAAAAGCACACTCAGTCGATAAAGGAGCATCGATCGCGAACTTGTAAATATCAAATGGAGATGCGAGATGACGTCCCTCGACACTTGGGCGCGAGATAAAAGCATCGGTAGCGGAGTGTGAAACGACCCCTTAAGTCGAGCCTGTGCGCGCCTGATCTACGGCAGTTATTACGCGAGGGTTGGGTTAACTTTTACGCTCTGCGGCGTGTGTAGTGAGGCCCCGGCTGCGATAAAAGCGCGAGCTAATAACCCGCCAATAAAGGCTTTATTGAGGCGAAGCGACGAATTAGGCGACGGAAATTACCGAGAGCGCCCAACTTTAATATTGTTACACACTCGACGCTTCGATCGCTGATACACTCCCGGAGGGAAGCGGAGACAGGTGTCTTGTTTCATCTGATTTATGGGATTCCTCTCCGGGATTGGGGTGCACTTTGTTCTACGCTCGGCGAGAACTCTTTCATGTTCGCTCCTTATTAAACTTATGATCACGTCTTTAATTAACAGCACCTTCGCGCACCAGCGTACCTTGGCCCGCGTCTGAATCAACGGCGCAACTAACAAATCGCGAACGCCCGCTCAATCACATTATTCTCATTCGAATCACACGTTAATTAAACACGTCACTCGGAACGGCTTTTGAGTGATAAAAGGCAGCCGAGTCGATTGGTTCGCACCTCATTTAGTTCGCAACATGGCCCTAATTGGAAATAGATCCCGAACGAGCGACACGTTCCTACAGAGCCACGGTGGCGATTGGTGCCACGAGCGAACCGATCGAAAATAGATCATATCGTTCATCTTGTGATTCATGCTATTTATTAAGATGCCCGAACAGTCATTAAATATCCCGACAGACGTTAGGCACTGAATGACTAAGTGTAACATTTATCCCCTAATAGATATCCAAGCTAATCCTGGCATCTGATAAATTGGTGCTACTAAGTAATAACTATCCATGATATTAATAAACTGTAGCAACAAAAAATGTACACGATAAAAGTGTCTCATTAGATATTCCATGAGCAGGTTGATTTCAGAAATGCTAATTCGTGTTTAGACGTACGCGTCGCCTCCCACTTAATAAGCGGCCTGTGAGAACAGATCCGAACGCAGCTCTTTCATACGGAACGAAATTAAAAGAAACTGTAGACACATTCGTTCTGAGTTATAATTTTCGTAGTTTTACATAAAATTCGGTAAAAGTGCCGCTAAAACGCGTAATTAGAGTTGAGAATCGCATGTGGGCAATTAAATCCAGATCGCTTCATTTAGATGTTATCGGGGTAGGCTTCGCATCTTGCCTATTGTTTTGTTTACCGTTAACTAGAATTCAAACTTAATGTTTTAAATAGATGCTTATCTTTCCATAGATGAAGAAACTAGAAACGTGGACATGGCGTCGGATTGAAAAGTAACTGTTACGGAATGGGTGGAAAATTTAATTGTGCTCATTCTTTTATAGGCCCGTTAATAATTTGGGCTTCTTAATTAATTTTATGTTCTGCATCCTCGTTTGAATTACATTTTTTTTGTAATGTTAAATGTTATCAAATAATTTGATTACCTCAGACAGAGGTTCTTTAAATAAGCGAATGAAAATCACAGCGGAAGAAAGATACATTTGAAGTAACATGATTTTGCTTTGCCAAATTCTCCCTCATACTAGTTCTCTACCACAGTAGTATTGATCCCAATCAACGGTTCCCAACACGTGTAAATGGAGAGAAACGCCACTTGGATCGAACCCAAAAATAAAGCGCCCAAAAAACCCAAGACAAAATGAAGCAGATTGGGAAAACACGACAGGGCTCCAATTACTGAAGTTGAAAAATTAAACGATGGAAAAATATTGAATTTTCTATTTTCCTCCGCCAATAGAGCCGCTGAAGTGGGCGCCTAATCGCTCAATGTCAGTTTTAATTTCGTTCACAGCATCAGGTTACCCATCTAAGATTTATTTTGGGGCTATTACGGCAACTTTTCGGTGGGTCCCATCGATGACAAGCCACCTGTTGACAAGGAAGTATGGATTGAGTGACCGAAGTTTCGGAGGACGTATTGACAGAGTAGGTCAGTTACAGTTTTGTGGATAAATAGTCGTAAAATTGTTCAAGATTCAACAGTTTTTTAGTATTGAAAGTATTGATAAACTTTCGTAAAGTTTTTACTTAATGTTCTGTCTCACAATCCACAATTTCATTCATTAATTTTTCTATATTCCGAAATACAACATACTCTAGATCAACACTAAAATCTCTCAATGAAAATGTAGTTATATCTAATTCATCGGGAGCAATTTTAGAGCAAACTAATCTAATACACTTGAAAGTTTCCATGTCGCGTAAAACTTCAGTTAAACTTGTATATGAACTAACTGATAGACAGGTATCAGAAGAGGTCTGTTCTGCTTTAACCCAACTATTATAATTGCTATAAATTTAAATTAGTAGTTTGGGAAAAATAAATTATTTAAATTAAGTTAGTTTAGGAGAAAACTTTGTAAAAGTAATAAGATAGAATGTTTCTTCAATTTGAGGACTAACATTTATGTCTTAACGGAAATATTCAAAGTTAAATAATCTGTACTGCAATTTTTATAAAGCCTACTTATCTATTTAGTTTCTAAAGTACAATTGCATAGAATTACCTAGTTAATCATGCTTTTTCCAGGCCTACTCTTTTTGAATTCCTAATTTAAGGACCTTTGAGACATTACCATTGAAAACACAATCCATGGCCACCTTAACCCTTGCCAATCCGGAAACAGGATTAGTAGGGAATGAGCTGGAGAATGTAGCTAATCATTGAATTTTGCCAAGTCGAGCAGCTTTCTAATTTACTAATGAATCCGTAGCCTCCGCTATTAGCGCCCCCTGCCGGCGAGGGGTGCGCATCTTTTATTATCCGATATCTGTGTTTGAGTTTCGGATAAAAAGCAAGAGACAGTTTGCTTTTCTGAGCAGCGAACATAGATGTAGCTAGGTGTCTTTTTGGAAAGGGATTGGTTTGGGTTTAGTTTCGGTTTTAATAATATAATGGGTGGAGGTAGAGTAGATGAGTTTGACAGGTTTCGAAAACTTTATGTAACTATATATTCGATATTATACGTACGCTTTCATACTATTGTTACTTTCATCATATAAGTCAAAAATATAATTACAGATACCTTTTATAAAATATATTTTATTCTAACACATTAATTATGCGTGTACCTTATAACCTATGTAGATTGTATTTCCTTAAGATATCACTACAAACAATAAACTCCGCAACACTCAATCAGTAGAACAACAAATAAATCGCTCCTAACGATACAAACAAACCACTCATATAAAATCCACCTATCCTTGTTTGTTCTTATCCAAGTCAGCTCTGGAAGTTATGCAAACGATTGCAATTTGAAAATTGGTTCTCAGACACCTACCGTTTGAATTGAGAAATTGTTTAACCAATTTCCACCTCATTACTATAGGGGAGGCATTTTTAATCATTCAATGCCAATTACGGTTCCAATTTGCCACAAGAATTGAGACTAATGATCGGGAAAGAACACAATACTCCTGAAGTTTGCTTTTTTTTTTTTTTTTTTTTTTTAGCGTCAAATATTTGTTTAATTATTTATAAATTCAAATTAAGTTATATACAATAAAACAAGGAATTAAAACTAACAAAATATTTACAAACTTAAAACTAATTAAAATAAATTACCTATAAATTAAAGTTATTAGTTTGCTTTTTGATTATTCTAATTGTGCATATTGAACCAATGTTAATTGGGACTCAAATCGATACTGGTACTTATTTCTTATTGATAAAAAAGAAAGAAGTCAGTTAAAGATCGTCTTTTGTGATTTAGTTCTGTAGCATAACATAAATTGAATAAATTTTTGATTTCCTAAGCGTCTTAATATCTTTTAATGAAGATAACATTGTGATTAAACGAAATCATTTTTTATTGTTTCACTCGAATCCAAACCAAAGATTAACTTTCAATTAATATCTAATCCTATATCCCGACCAAACCCAACTACGATTTGAAAATGCATAGAGTTTAATCAACAAACTTTGGTACAGGGTTTCAGGTTATAAATAAGACAGACGGCCACATTCGTTTATATACAGCCTCCGTCGAACTATCCAACTAATACGAAAATACGAATCCTTAGAAAACCAAACAAACGGATTGGAGTGCATTAATACACAAATATTGAGTTAGCGATTCAAAGGAATTGCGACTCGATTCTCGCTTTGAATCGGATCGGAAAAGTATCGATACTTTTATAATATACTCTATATTATCATCTTTATTTGCCAAAGAGATATGACGGAATGACACAGTTCCGAAGAATATTTTGCCATTTTGAGCTTTTTATTTCTTTTTATCTTAAGCTTCAATGGTTAGTCCCTTATTATGACAAAGATTCATAATTCCTAAGTTACCATTGCATTTTAATCTAAGTTATTTTTCTTATAGAAAATGCAGGTTTAGTCAATAACTTATTATACCTTCTAAAACCTATATAAACCTAATAAGTAAGCCTAAATGCTGTAAAGAAACAAATAAATAAACAATATAAACTGTAAATACCTTAAAACCAATATTATTAAACCACCTGTCCATAAACAAACGCAATCTCAGTAAGTAGTATGTAAATTATCTATTCGTTGAGAATAACCCCTCTCGCAACCCATATAGGAAGCACCTGCTGCCAAAGATGAAAGTTCTTCTCGCAGATGTGCCCTGTATCCACTCCGGAAGTCTCCCAGAGGCAGAGAGTTTGGGAAAACAATATTCTCGTATATGGGTAACATGTTGAAATGTATGTATATAAAGTGTATATGTCAGTAATTGTAGATGAGTTCTTTGCAAAAAACTCTTTCTAGATTATTAAGATTGTTTGTTTGTTTGCCTGTAAATGTAATTAGAATCGTGGATCTATGTGATGAAAAGTTAGGAATTGGTGCCCTTTTTAACATATCTGTGTAATCTATAAGTAAGTCAGTGTGTGTAAATTTGTCACTACATTTTATATATCCCAGTTTGAAATAGGAACATTATTTTTGTACGTTTTATTCTTTATTATTGAGTAGTTTTCTATAAGCGATATATCTCGATATAGTTCGTAAAGTATCTCATCTACCCCAGTTTGAAATACTCATTGCGCACAGGTGTGTTAAGTCAAAGTTTAGTATTTACGAATCGGCTATCGGCTCTCCATCGGCGCAGATAAAGTTTCGCCGTTGCGGGACATTTACGAGTACTATTCGCCGCTTGTTCGAGTTGTTTTGTTTTGTTTTCAAATGATCAAACGAGCTCGTATGGGTGGCTTTTTGATTTGTTCCATAAAGTTTTGATTGGTACCCTAGGTGTGTGTGTTGGTTTGACTGAATCGGCAAAAGGGATAAGTTCTGTTTGAAATGTACATATATAGATATGAATGATAGATTAGCGCTTAGTATAAGAATAAAGAAATTGATTAACTATGTTATGTTCAAATTAAAATTACGATACTTTTATCATACCAAAGAAATTAAAGGATTCTCAATGTAGTAAACAATCACCTACATCTTTACTTCATTTACTATAAGTAGGTATGACAATTATACACAATAAGTATTAATTCATGACAAGTAAAATCATATCTAATCGATATGGACAACAATAACATAAAACCACCTACTTTCCTACCAAAAACCCACCCAATAATCTCTCAAAAACCAACTCCAAACGAAACCCAACCTGCACTTTGAAGTCTCCAGACGGGTTTAAACCCATTTGTTGAGATCAGAAGCCCAACTGAGGGGATCGTCACAATAATTCATAAACAAAGCTCTCCGCCGAACGTTCGATTGTAAAAAATCTAACGAAGCAAAGCCACTAGACCGAGATAAAAACCTTTGGGTTAATTCGCCTAAGCACCCAGCGATTCACGAAATTCATTAAGGCTACATGTCTTTGGAACTTTGACGTGGGAAAATAATGAGTTATTGAATTTTCGATTTAAGTGTTTTTGGGGTTTTTGTTATATTATTTGTTGCTTGTTTATATACTTACATGTATATACAGATCCTTTAAATAGAGAAAACATGTACTAGATAGATCATTAATACTGTAATAACATGAATTTGTACTTACGAAACTGTAACTTAATATATCTAGCTTTCAATACTTAATCGTATGCTACTATAATGCTTTAAAATACCTAACTGCAACTTAGTAAAAATTCGTAGCATATCGATACACTTAACCGTAACCGAGTCCCCAGCTAGTCTGGTACGTAAAAAGAATGCTACCTAGCTGCCATTCTTTCCGTTATGTCGTAGAAGCTTACCAAGGGATTAGGGTTCAATTTAACTTATTGAGAGATGGGCAAGCAACCTGTCACCAATGATCCATATAACATCATTACCCTAATATTCAGAATAAGTGACCAAGGAAATGTTACCATGTTTCCAAGGAAACCGCGAAAGGGATTATAGAACGTGAATGTATGTATATATGTATATTAACCGTACAATTCAAATTGCCTATCACAAGTACATTGAATAACCCTTACAGCTACTTAATTCCCTTAAAGCCTTCTGCCAATGACTTCTGCATTGCATTAGATAATGTAATAAGAATTCCGTTCATTTTTCATGACAGAAGTCTGGCATTCAGTTGTTTTGTTCTGAAATTGGTCGGAGGCTTTTGTCGAGACTTGGGGCTGAGTTAAAGTCTCTTTCACACTGGAAGCGGTTAGGACATTGGCGTACTTTGGTTGTTTAAGCACTAATTAGACCTTATTAGTGGATTGTTGACATTAAAGAGTGGGGTTTATTTTCAATAGGAATGATTTGTTAATATGTACATTAACGATGACAATGTAATCGTGCGTAGTTTAATATTTAGGAGTCATTATGAATAATATACCTGTAACAATTACACATTTACGATATTAGTACATGACGATATTCTTTGACATATGTATGTCTCAAAATTGTAAAAAACCTTAATAGAATTAATTCTTGTAGTTTTCCTTACTTATATCTATCAATTCTTAACTACAAAACCAACACAATTTTATACCAAATACTTATCTCATACCTCATCAACCAATCCTTCAAAACCTTTCCAAGAAGCGATAACCCTCCCATCCCTCCGTTCTCTTTATATTTATTTTATTTCAATTCGGTCCGAATTTAATCCTTTTCCATTAATTAGTGACCGGCGAACGCATAATGCTGGGGCGACCCTTGTGTCTGCGCTAATTTTTCTTCACCCCAAAGGGGACGTGTTTATCTTATGTGGAGACACGGCATCGACGGGACTGTACTTGATTAAAGGTCCCAGGAATTATTTCCACTTCGGTTCGGAAGGGTTTTTTGTGTATTAAGGTATTTTTTTACGAGAAACGATATTAGGTATATGAAGGATTAAAGGGTAGGTAAATAGGACGAAAAACCTTTTACTTATTTCCTTGTGTAGTTTTTTTAAAACTTCTCATCTCATTGAATTGGTTTTGATAAAATAATGAAACATTATTACAATAACTTACTAACGGCAACATGATGAAAGTTTCATTCATATAAAACGTGATTAAAATTCATTATGAAATTGTGTTTTGGAATATTTATACGTTTTTTCACGGTCCAAGCACATATCAATTACAACCCGAGCTTTCACCACAGATCCGCAAATTCGAATTACTGTTACAGTAGAATGAAAAGAGTACGGAATCGTATTCAAAATTCATGTAGACTCTTCAAAATATGCGCAAAAGCTATCCATTTCTACATTTCGGGTAATAAACGTGGGCATTCATAAAGATTCCTCTAATTAAGAGGCAGGCACGAGAATTGGTTTGGTTTTTCCCAGGCATTTCTAGTTATAAGCACTCTATAAAAATATTATAACAGTCTTTTATGCTACAATTTTTCTAGTTACACACTTTTGATTCATTATAATATAATTTAATCACAGTGAAATTAAAAAGCTACCGTTTGTTTGCTAAGCATTCTGGCAACCTACCTATTGGTGAAAATGGAGATATTTATAGTCAATGAAAGCGGTTTAATGAAAAATAATGGCGGTATTAATTCCAATTCCATCCAACGAAGTCGGCGAGGACTCAACGAAAACAAATCGAACTCGATTACTCGTCACAAAGCCTCCGAATTCCCAACAATAACCGAATCGATGCCTTCAATCGCTGCTCAAGTTTGGATATTAATTCGTCTTTTCATCGGATTATATCGATAAATTGTTATATTTAATAAAATCCGTCGCGAAACTTCGCCCGGCGTTGTTTAATTTGTTTAACTGTTCGCCCGTAAGGATTATTGGGAGGCTCCTCTTTTGTTGCCAACGAATTTCAGATTACACTGTCAGGGGCATGCTTCGAGTCCCGCACTCCCCAACTTTGCTGCGCCACGCTTTAGACTCTTTCGAGAGGTCCCAGACATGCGCTAACATCTTTGTTTTCAATACAGGTACTCACGTGAACGCGTGTGTTAATGCTCTTTCAAATGTTGGGCACCCAAGTCCACTTTTCACATAATAAAGTCATAAACCATTAGAGAGTCTAATAATCGTTTATCTTCTGTAATTTTAATGATTTCTCTTTTTATTCTCGTTCTAATCTCTCGTTGCGCAGTTCGTTAATTTTATTAGTAGAGACGAATATATTTCGTATTGTTCCGTTAGCGTAATTACCTTTATCTTGCTGTGCGAGAATTAATTGCACCACTCGAAAATTCAACTGAATTTCTTGGGCAAACAAGTGAACTGGTATCGCCGATGGCTCCGATAGATTACCTTTATTATCGTTCCACTCATTGTTGTGTGGAAACTCCGTATGCTCGCGCCGTTTAATTGTTATTTCGGATATCATTACCCTAATGTCTAATAAATCAGTGTCACTGATTAATATCTCCGCATCCTTTTAATCAGGAAATTGTAGGCTTCGCGATGACACGGCTGCTTTCTCACATTCGGTCATAATAAGCGTGTTTATCTGTCCGTCAACCGAAAGCAACAATAGTAATTATAGAGAGATTTCTCGAGTTCGTTCGAGTTTTTGGACTGAAACTCATTGGTGTTTTAATGATTTGAAATGTTCTTTCATATTTCGGTTCACACAATTTGATGTGAGTTCTGTTATGATTATTTCCCTCTAAACGAATGGTTTCGTTTCGTTTGTCGCTAATAAGCACTTTTAATAAGCTTTTGTGTTTACTGGCTTCTGCAGACAGTTACTTTGATTATCTGAGAAAACAATCACTATTCATTGAACTATCTTATCATATTCTAATTCAAAAGAAAATTTACCGTTCTCCGAAAAAAATACCATCTTTTATATGTCTTAATAAATGATCAAAGTAACTTAATTTTCTAAAGATACGACGTATGTATACACTTAATAATATTAATTATTCCACCTCGTTGGCTTACCAAAGCTAATAAAACCAGTCTTCGGCAGTTTAATACCAAAAAGACGAACCACTACTCATCTTAACAAGCAAATCCTTAGTCTAGCGTCCCATTGTGCAAATAGCGAAATCGGATAGTCTCAAAACTGCGGAAGGAACCTATTAGGCAATATGACGACCGGAATAGGTCGATTGTTGAATTTTTCTCGTCTCTGTCTTGTGCCAGATAGTTTTAATGACCTCTCTGATTTGTCATGCCCGTTACGCAATCCCGATTTGTCCTGTCCGTTCAATTGAGGGTGATTGATCAGCCTCGCCTAGAACGGAGTGGTCGGTGAGTCATTCAATGATTTTTCATGATGATGACCGATTTGCTAGAGGTAGGTACTAGTGGTTGAGTCAATATTCGTCATACGTAGTGTGTATATGTATGACTAAAAGCTGAAAATCTCTGTATATTAGTAATACATTTAATCGTAGTATACACACATGAAATCAAACTCTCATAGCTAGTTCAATATATACCCAATAAGTTTGATCATATACTACATTGAAGAGAACACATAAAATATTACTCAAAACATATAGAACACGAATTTCTTAATCTTTAATCAGAAGTTTCCTCTAAAAATACACACTTATTTTCAAAACTTCACAAGAAAAGAAGCGTTTGAAAAAAATGACATAACTATCCAGTCTCATAATCAGTGTAAATCATTTAAACCCATTCATCAGTGGATCTTGAACAGATAATACAGAACAAACATTTCCAACATGAAATGCACTCAGTTTTTCTCCAAGATCGTATCAACGCACATTAAGGCTGAGCTATCTCAATAGTGAGTGCTAATCTTTCTCACTGTTTCTTTTGAATGCCTTTTTCACCTGTTGTTTTGTGTTCGATTAATAATAAAACAACATGCGAGTGATATGGGAATTGATAAATTAATAAACTTTATGCAATACATACATACAAATCACGCCCGTGTAATTCTTTTTTTCTTTGTGCAATAATTCGTGAAAGTAATGCTTTTGACGAAATAATTATAAATATGTAAAGTTAGTCAATGAAATTTCTTGAAATTGGTATTATCATGATTTTCGTCGCTAACTAACCTCACTTATAATATATTAGGTACTAATACTGTCAAAGATACTCTTCAAAAACAAATGCTGTCAAAGATACTCTTCAAAAACAAGTTTCATATATTAGTTTTCTGTCCCTATAGGTTTACAAACATATAACTTTAAACGTGTAAGTCGATTAAACCGATCGTAGTTTTCCATCCATCTAGATGTGAATCGCTGCCATGGCTGAGCGAGACTCCGATGCCATCGGAGCAGTCACGCGTCCCGTTCCGCAAATGCGGATACGCATAATGCGTTAACCTCTCAAGTAAGGGCGATGGGCTAGCAATCTGTCATCAATGGTAGGCTTAGTCCATCACGACAAAGAACGTGAACTTGGATGTATGAAACTATGATATTCCACTCCGAAACTATTAAAAGATGTGTATGTTTATATAGTTAGGTTTCTTAACACCTCTTATGTTATGGTTATCTAAAAGGAAACGAACTTTATATGTATGTATGAAATGTTCAAAAAAATAATAACATAATTTCCAGTTCACATTGTCAATAACGCCAAAACAACCCAAAAAGTCATTCAATTACAACCAAATTCAACCTTACATTAAAAAATAATGTGTTTTTTGACCACAAACCTCTCGATCCACAATCCACACATCCGGATCATTTGTTGGGCGATGGACTGATAACCTCACCTCAATGAAGACGAAACAAACGCCACAGGAAGCTTGCACAAAGGGCGCGAACAATGAATTAATGAATAACGCAAGCGATAATTAGATTGGATCACATACATATATATCTATCCTGTCTAACATATAGTGTGTAGAACTAATATGAATACTTTTCTGTGTACTTTTGCCATCAAAATCCTTTTGCCATCAAAACCGACTTTTAACATTCTATACTGTGCTCAACGTGACAGTTGGTAGACCATATCGCTTTATATAGGGAGGCATTTTAAACTATTCCGAGAAATAGGCACATTTAATAATTAGAATAAATACGTTTATTGACAGCCAAAAAAACATACTCCATATAAACTTTACGAACTTTACGATTAAAACTTACAAACTAGGGGATATGGTGTAGCAAAACGGTTCCAACTCAGCTGGGTATGTTGCGTTTGGTGGCAAACGTAACGCTGATATTATGTTAGAACTTCAATATTGATGCATATCATTTCTTATCAAAATTAATACCAAAAATACTCAAGCATCGATTATAAATAAGTTGATTTATGCCCATTAGTATTAGAACTTATATTACCAAACCCAAGCTTCCAGCCAATATGAAGATCCTAATGAAAAAATGTTGGTACGTAGGTGTCCACTAAATCAATGTTTCCGCACGCCCACGAGTGAGCGAATTACGCTGCACATCAATATCAATTGATTGGAGCGCGGCCTCGGATGCTCTTTGCGATTGCCTTTTCGTCTTGATGGGCTTTTGGTGGAGTAGCGTTAGTTGGGGGAGGCCTATGTCCAGCAGTGGATGCGGACAGGCTGATGAGGATGGGCTTAGAAATAGGTGGGAGGGCTTGGGGTAAAGATTGTTTCGAGTATGCGAAGATGTTGTTTTAATTTAAGTAGGATTTTTGATAAGATTTTAATTTAGTTAGTAAATGCAGTAATTATTATGTAACTACACTGTCAGGTTTAGAACTTTTCATATACTGTCAATTACTGCTACTAGATTAATGGAATTTCTATGTTCACATTTACGTATATGTAACGATAAATTGTTGCTTTACTCTCAATGCGCGTGATCTCTACAAACATGAACTACAATTCAAATATCCCCCTCAGTCATAATTGACATTAAATCACCAAAATTTCCACCTATATTCTCTGTATCTATCACCAATAATAACCAAGTTCCTTTCGTTGTCCACAGCGAGCCACATTGGCTGAAAAGGAGGTGACGACCTTAAAGGAGCAGCTGGCGACGTCCACCCCGACCCCCCTGCAAGCCAACGTCCCCCCCAAGACGCCCAACGGCAATGTCCACATCGACAGCCTAGACCAGGCTTCGGACACTAGCATCACAGACTTCAGGGTCAGCCCCGACATAGACTTGACCAAAGGTTCCCCGAACAGAAAGACTGTGGATGAGGAGGAACCCAAAATGGAAATGGCTGCCACGGCTCGAAGGACCAGTCCTGCTGGGAACAATAGCAGTCTGGAGATTGAGCTGGCTGCTAAGGAGAAAGAGGTATGTAGCATCTTGTGCTTTTGTAAGAGATACTTTGCGTGACGTTATATGTGTTCGATTGGATAATAGCCACTTATTTGTTATAGGGTTTATTATAACTTATACTTTACGTGCTTGAGACTCTTCTGTTACTTTTGGCATATAAATTCTTAAAGTAGCAATTAGTATACTTAAGTCACTAATCGTCCAAAAAATCTATTAATAACCGAAATATCAACAACACCGAGTAGTGCGGTATCATTTTAACAAATGCTTACCTTTCTATGCAATACCCGAATCAGTTACTACTAACCAACTCTACGACCTACTAATCATACATAAACACACATATAGGCCAGGATCAAGTTTCATTGTTGTCCTTAATAACCCGTAGTCTAGTCAGATGTGAAAGAACATAACATATGATATTTACGCTCCAAAGGTCGTCCGGTTAAATGGACGAGGAGTTATTACAGATGGATCCTGTAGCCTTGTAACTGAATTCGAAGCGGGACCTCATCGTGAATCGATGTTAACACACGATCAATAAATCAATTACAATACGCGGGATACATTGAATTGGATTTGACAGAGCAGATTACGATGGGGCTATAAACGCGATTGGCCTATCGATACGCTTCTCTTTTATATTCGTTACCAATCTATTTTATATTATACGTTTAAGTGTAGTTAATATTTATACCGACTAACTTATGCTTGTTTTAATATGATCAATAAAAACAATTTATTACGTCACTTGTTTTAGAAACTAAATGTAGGCAAAGAATTCGGAGTATAGTATGATTAATTTATTATAAAAGACGGTTTTTAATCGAATCTATCGATAAGTAATTGGACTAGCCCATCACTATTCGCTGGTAACAGGATACGTCTAATGGAATGATTGATCGAGATCGAACACAGTAATCCTTGCACTAAATGAATAACATATTTTTATTGCATACAGATGAATAGATGTTTTTGTACCGATCGGCTGTACGCTAGATTAGTGTTGAAGACTTCATTTGAATGGGAAATATTATTGAGGCACTAATGAAGCGATGTTTATGCTAATTTAATCGATACAGATGCATTACAGTGTAATAAACATACGGTTGGTTCTACAGCTTAATGTTTTGTTGATAAAAATGTGGGTTTCCACATCACTACCTTTCTAGTCGATATATCTTTTATGATATCATTTAAATTAATATTACTGTTTTATGTCATCACCTCCTACTAATACTTAAAGTGACCAAGAGGTAATATTTCCGCGTGGTTTTATACTCTTTGAAAGCGAAAAAGTAAAGTATGCACTTAGGGTTATGTAATATAATTGTTCTATCAAATGAATTTCATTGATTAGTTACTACCTCTGAAATATCAAAAGTAACCTAAAAATTTTTACTTCATATTATCGTAGGCATAAAGAGCATCCTACACTATCAATACAATATCTCATTGCAGTGTAGGCAGAGAAGCACGTCCAATAAAACTGTCGTTACTCTACAATAGAGTAGTGGGGAATATTGAGTCTAAATTGATTTTTACGCTGCATCACCCTGCTTCGTATTGGGTTCAATTTGATACCCGTTTCTTTAATTGTGTTCATCGATTATATTGATTGATTGCATACGGTCAATTGTGTTAAGTGAATCAAGTGAAATGCCCTGGTGATACGTAGTATGAGAGTTTGTAGTATAGAAGTAGCGGGAGATATGGTGTGGCTCAGGTGGATTTTATGTGATTTAAAGTATTGTAATTATTATATAACAGCTATAATGGTAATATTATAGGTTAATTATAAATGATTTATATTTTACGACTATGATTATCAAATTAATATTATAAGTTAAAATAAACGTACATAAAATAAAAATAATAACTGTTCTAAATGATCGTGTCAGATAATTCATAAACGAGTTATAGGAACAGCTGTTTGACCCAAATTCGTTGTACATAGGCATAGGTAGTCAATGATTGATATTTGTGTTTGCAAAGGTAAGTCAACAGAGCGCGGGAATGGCAAGTGTCGATGTAGGGCTGACGGTGTGTGGATCCTCGTCCCATCGCATGCAAATTCGGCAACATGTTAACCAATTGGATGCCAAACATTGAAACTCAATTGGAAGTTAGGCCAATTATGGCGAGCTCCACTGACACGACTCTTCGCTTTGCCATGGGAAAAAAGAGTGAAAAATTCACGTTCGCCCGTCAACCTGTCAGCGGCGTAATGATTTGCCAACCGCACCTTATCGGCACTCGAATCGCATCGGCAAACAGCCACCGCCCAATTAAACGGATTCCACCAAAACCAACTGTTTACTCCCCACTCAGAACTAATTTACTCGAATGTCTTTCGATATTTCAACGCGTCTGAACGGTTCGATTAAGGAAAACGAATGCGACGCAAAATGTGCAGAATCGGAACATGTTAACATGTTTACGCTCGCATCCTCCACTACACAACGCAATCGCGGTGGAAAATCAGTGCTTCCCCCACGTTCAACTATGCTGTAAAGAAAGCGTCAGTCGCAAACTTTTTCCTTGGAAGTTGGCGCGGGAATCAATAGGCAGGGGTTGCGAACAAGCTTAGCCTTTGCTTCGATGATAAAATCCGCATTTGCATTAGTTGGCGAGGCCAAAGTTTTTCGTTCAAATATTCAAGCCGCGCTTTTATCGGATTGTTTATGAGTAGTTTTGCGCCTCCACGTACAAAAGCCTCGACTACTTTCGTGACGGCTGCGCTACTTTGTTTGCATTGCGAGGGCTGCACCTCCGCCGGCTGAGGCATCGCTCAGGAGTTTCCGAGATACGCTCCTGAAATATTACCGCATCAAACGACTGCGAAACTTTCGCACGGTTCTGTGAAATCAAGCACGACATTGTTCCGATTCGGGGCGCTTTACTATCCGAAATCCGCTCGCAAAAGCACCGCGGGATGTTGCAACTTGTTTTTCAATTTCGCTCCCACTGTTGCAATGCTAAAAATCATTTGAATGGACTAATGACCGGGCCGCTCGCATGAATGGCGGCGGGAGGTGGGTGCTGCGAGCGTATGCCGTTTTGTCTTGTGGATTTCGACTGCGCCTCTTGCGTCCGTTCGAGGGCCCTCCGAGGGATGCGCTTTTCAGCCGCTTTGATGGGCAACCCATACAAGCCCTTCCACTTTGGAACTCTTTTTGCCCTCATTGTTTCCACCACCATTACGGAGTTGCTTTTCTTAAGCGTCGAACAACAAGGCTCGAACAAAAGACTCGGCTCCAATGAAAACAAAGTTGTAAGCCGTACAAAATTATGAACTGTGAGTTTGATTTTTCTCGAAGTCATCAAAAGTTGGGGTGAAGCGAGAAGGCCTCCGAAAGAAAAGGGTTTAATTGGGAAAAACCATCACAAAGCGATTGAGTTCTCTGAACAAGTGGAATTTTTAAAGGAAAACAGAAATGTTCAGAGGACTTTGTTCCACTTCGTGATTGAGTAGTCCTATTAACGGGCGGAGGGACGATCCTCCGCTCTGTTTCGAAACTGATTGTTAATTGAGTTCCGCGAGAGATTACTTTTTGGCTTGCTATCGATTGATGGCTTTCCGATGCGGCCGGTGGCTCCGCGGCCCCGTTACGGGTTCGCGGAAGGGCGCGTGCCATCGCGGATATCAAAGGGCACGGGCGCCCGTAAATCAGGCGCACCTTTCTCTATGGCAATAAAAGTGTGGCTTTCATGTGGCCCGCGAGATGGCGCTAGTGCGCAGCGACGCTCCTTTAATGTCACTCCTGCGCGCAACATGAAAGATTGAGGCGCGGCTATTTTTGTTCAAGCAAAACGAAAACTTTCGAAATTAGTTTATGACGTCTGTCTGTCGTTCGATTTATTTAAATTTCGTTATTTTCGGACACCGTCACATTTCTCTTATTAAGACACCGAGTCGTAAACTCGCTCGCTCGTTCGACAGAGAATTATCTTTGAACTCGATGTGAGTAATGATTGTTTTGAAACGCAATAGTGTTTCGGTAATATCGACGTGGCTCCGCTACACAAATTGCGCCGGCCACGATCTGTGATATTATTTTAAGTGCGCCCAATCAAATAGAAAGGCGGTGGCCGTTGACAAGAGAGGCAATCAGAGGCTGGCCATCGTGGGGCCGCCGAAATCCGCACGCACATCAATGGCTCTAAAAAATAGAGAGATCACACGGCTCGCCTTTGGCTGCCCATAATCACAGAGCGAGACACGAGAGAACATGAAAGCAAATGTCAAATGTGGATACGTATTTATTTCCGAGTATTGAACACTGACGCACCGCTTCTGAGAAACATCGACTTTATAAATATTATCATGCGTCGATGATGAAAGCGATCTTGGCTTTGTGCTTGCGATTGGTCTAATAATATCGACGCAACAAAGAATTCGAAGAGATAATTGAATGGCGTGACAAGGGATGCTTGAACACTTTTCAAACTAATCTTATATCCATTAGGATCTAGAGTTTTCCAATTTATATAGTTTCGATATTCTCCAAGTTTTTAAGATCCTTACTATATAATTAACACTTATTTAGCATCATGTTTTCTGAATATTTACTTATTATTGTCTAAAGAATTGTTATTCTCCTATTGTTATTTTAAACGCCTAACCCACAAAGCAAAAACCTTCACACGTAGAGATACAAGAGATTAAAAGCATGTGTAGATATCCATCAAACAAAATTATGAGGAATTGATTAAACCGCCTCCCGGTTGGCTTCGGAAAGATAAAACGCACACTATCAGTCACTGTTTCAATATATTATACAATAGCTTTGAACTGCCTGATTTGTTTACGGCTGTAAAAGAAAAATATTCCACACCTGAAATGATTTAGTGGATAGGAAACTATTATCGGGGCCAGATTCTAACCGCACATTAGTGCCTTTGATTTCGTCTTTCTCCAAAAAGAATGTCTTGTGACAAAAGCGACAGGTGTTCGCCATTTTGTTTTTTTTAAAACAAAATTTATAAATGACAGCACATTCGCAATGTTATATAATTCGTTTGAATTAGATTGTGTAGTGATTAGTTATAAAAATATTGCTGCTGCCAACGTTGTCGCGGATTTTGATAAAAAATTGCCACGCTAACAAGCCATTGGGTGATTCATTAATTTAGTTGAATTTCTTTTGCTTTTTAGTCGATTCTTTTCAAAAACTAGTCATAATATTTAATTAAAACCTAAGTAAATACGATTGTAAATTATTCATAATCTCTTTTTCTTGTAATTATTGAATACAATCGCTGTAACACTAATAAAACGCTTACATAGATTTTCTAGTTTTTTTTAATAATTTACTGAATCTGCAATTACATAAGGATTTCATTACAGTTCCTCGTATCTACTACAGTCCTAGAACCCTACAGATTCCCTGAAGAACTGTCCAAAACACTGCAATAGTGAATTAAAAATAACCGGCCCAAACAAGTGATTCCGTTTGTGTTAAAACGATAATTATTCTGTCTTAAGTTGGTACGCATATGTTATCCCAACTATTAAATCTTTTAATGTGCCCGTGACGTATTTACGAGCGACGCATAAAATTCATTAAACACACATTTTTGTTTCAGTACGAGTAAACAGTTTTTTTATTTTATGAGTGTTATGGTTTGATTGCTTCTGCATGTTTCTTGGAAAATGGTCTTTTTGATATCGGCCCCTGTTTCTTAATAAACCTTCTCGGGATTATTAATAACTTTCAACATTCGTTTACCTTTGTCTATGCTGGGTTTAAATAGATACATATGCATCTACCCAACTTTATATCTTGAATATAGTAACAAATTTATCGGTTATGTTTTGTAGAGTTTTCATTAAGGAACATTTACAAATTCAAAAATTAAAAAGTACTATTCGTACTACACGTATTCGTGTTTAGTGAATACATCTTATACCTACACATACATATTTTCTAAAAAACTACCTTTACACCACTAACCACATAGTATCAAATAATCTAGATATCAATATATGTCTATAAATCATAACTATAAGTACCAGGGTCACAAAATCCTCTAAGAATCGTATTTAACGTAAAATTCTAATACTTATGCCATACTATACCGATATCTCGAGCAAATATTTATTGAAAGGTACAGTGGAGCACAGAATTAGCTCTCGAGTGCTCTGAGACGACAATCTGTGGATTGCATTCAGCTGATTATGTACTTTGGATCTGTGTTCACTGGGTATAGGTAGTGTGAGTTAGGAGGAGTGGATCGGATAAGTTTTGCGATGAAAAAAGGAGTTACATTATTGTTTTTTTAGTAGTAAATGAATCGTGTTTATGTAGTATGTAAGTTAATTTTGTTGTAGTTTTAAAGTTAATTAATTATATAATGCTTTATATGTTGATACACTAATGTTATTTTAAACTATATCTTAAAATAAAGAGGTTCTTGTTTATCTCATTCATATTAAGAATAAATGTAATCATACACAATACTACTTAAAACTACAAATAACAGTAACATTATAAACTTCAAAGACTATTATTTAAAATTATAAATAAATGCGATTTATATCTCCACTCATTACAATGACAGTTCGAAGCACTCTCATATTAAACGATGTTTCTTAAAATATCAATTTACCAATATGTGACTGAATTATAAATTAAGGACTTTAACCTATCAACAATAAAGTCCATTTTAATATCAATAAACGTACGTGAACGTGCCAGGTACAATTAAACCCTATTCCTTAGTAATTAAGGTCGATATTGCCAAACTATCCTATCGCCGTGTATCGGTTATTAGAATGGGAACACGTGTGTTGAATATGTCAATTCATTACTCGAATTGAAACTTCACGGTGTGTAGTACTTGCGCTTTGTAATCAGTGCCACTTCAGGGTAATTTCGTGACAGGGATATTGATTTGCATATATTATAATAGTTTCTAAATTTAAAGTCACCAAAATATACGTTTACAGCCAAACTTACCTTCATATTCTAAACTACAATTCGTAATTTGCAAAGGATAATACAGATTTTGTAAGAATTGGGTATAATAATATAACCTTTCTAGAAAGAATAGGATTCAATTGTTTAATGTATGACTGCCATTTGTAATTAACATTACATTACAGGCACTGTTTTAAAAACATTACATTGATTGAATGATTAAATTTGTATCTATAAATATATATTTATAGACCTTATGTTACGATTCTCGCCCTTACTATTCGCAACATCTCTAATCTTCCAATAGGAACTGCTTATCGGAGGGCATGTTTGTTTGTTGTCGTTAAAGGCTTATTGTTCGCCTATTACTTGGTACGTGACACTATTCTCAATTCAATCAATATATAATGCGCCTTATTGTTACTAATTTATAGGTAATTAGAATAAAGGGTTCTAAGGTAAAGGGACAGAGTTTGGGGTGCTTTTTGGGATATTAAAGTGTTTGGTAAAATTGTGATTTAGGTACTAGGTAGTAGTTATATGGAAAAGTCCTTCGTGAGTTAGATTACTTAATCATTTTCTGTAGTAATTGCGGAAATAAAATTATTATAAACTTAACAAGTATTTGTAAATAATAATTTAGAATAAAAATATTACAATCAAAACCTACTCATATTTAAACAAAAAGAAAAATATTTTTAAATCATGGCGTTTCTTTTTACAATTTTTACGACGCCATTACGAATTAAGAACGCCTTGGTACAAATTAAAAAACTAAGAAACGCACTCATCCGGAGAACTAATCAAAAAATTGAATAATTAATGAAATATGTCAGGTCCCTTGTCTTGTAAAATGGCGCTATCAGAATTAAAAATAAAAAATATAATGCCCCCAACAGATCAATTCTGAGGGTGGATGCACCGAGAGTGCTGTTTTTCAAACATAGGAGAATAGAGATTTATTTTTCTTGAGATCCTGTGGAAAAAGGGGAAAAAATGTTCTAAGAGTTTTGTTTTAAATAAGAGCATCAATTATGATGAAACCAAAATAACAGCACAATTAATATAATTTCACTAGAACTTAGTAGAAATGCAAGATTTATAACTTGTGTGTTGATGTTGTTTGTTTCTGTAGAATCGGTACATAAGTTTGTCAATTAAATTTCACTAAACAATAAAGAAAATAGTACGAGACTATTTCAGAGAAAACCGATCTCTATATAACAACTTACAATACTTACTTTTACATACACATATTAATCGAAATTCTTTCATTCCCAATTAAATCGCTTCCGCCTATGAATCCGCCTATGCCCGCCCGCCCTCGGCTTGAAGTATTAATTTTTCTCAGACAATGAAAAAACGTTATTAAATATTCGCAAAGTCTTAAAAAACGTTTCGGGCAAAACAATAGGTGTTGTTAATTTCCTCATTAACAATTCATAGGGGGTTTGGGGTGGCTTTTCAATTGATTGAGGGAGCCAGAAGTACATATTCAATTCTTTTTGGCAACGACAATGGTATTTTATGTGTTTGGTATGTATATTTAGTTGTATGGAGGCAGAGATATTTACCGATCTTGGCAAATCATGTCTACTTCATTGACATATCCAAACAACTGCATATACAGTAGAAATATTTTATTTCTCCTATTCATTTACATGTTGTAATATCCCATACTAGTACTGTCTATTTAAAGAGGGATTCAACATGAGCGCTTAAGTTCGTTTGTATCATTGAATCAAGATGAAAACAAGTCTGCACTGAAAAATATTTACAATATTTCTAGATTTTCTGGTGTCGAATGCAAGTAACATCCGGTTTTATGTCCAGGAAGCAATAATATCGGAGAAACAATTCAAAGCGTAGAAATTAAAATAACAAAGCAAACGGATTTGAATTTTCTGAATTTTCATTAAATACAGCTATCGCTTTAACACGTGGCTCTAGCTTCACAAAACTAGTATAACAAGACCCCTATAACCTTTCTTTTGGTCTATAAACGGCGGGTCAATCTGTAACAGTGGTGTAACTGTTGAAAACCAAAAAAGTAAAGGTTGTCGAAAATTAATATTAACGATATTTTCGCCACAATATGAAGTAGGGACAGCAAAAAAGTAATAATTTATGCGAGGACAGGCGCCTAGACTTTCGCTGCGAACGCTCTTTGAAATGCAGGGGTAGGGAATAGATGAAAAAATGTAATATTCGAATTGAGGAGGCAATTATTCAATCAGCCCATTTTACTCCATGTTGGAATTTGTAATATGAAGCGGAAAACTTGAGATATTTTTGATTGATCTACCTATCTTATAAATGAATTGTTAAAATTGGTTTGCTACATTTAACCAGCATTTATTTCATAGATAATAAAATAAAAATTGGCTTTAACTATGATTAGAAGCAATTAATATACTTAGTGTCATATATGGTAATTTTTAAATTACCTTAGGCCCAAAATTTAGGTATTTTGCAAAACGTATCTAACCTCTTCTTTTAATCCATTCACAGGTCAAAACAGAGTTGGATATAAAAGAAATAATTAGTAAATAATTGGAATAGATACTAATACGAGTATATACGGTAAAAATCGCCAAATCATTCCAAAATAATAAATGTATCATATTATCATTGCAAATGCCTACGCTATCGTCTCAACACATAAACCTGACCTCCGATAAACCGAACTTAATTGAGTTAACAGTAGACTATTGATTATTTGACACTTTAGATATTGCTCTAACGTTATGAGGAAAAGATAATATTTGTTATATTTAGTTCCCGTCCTTGAGATTTTAAATTTGCAGACAAACATCAGTTTTGCAAGTAAAAAGCAAAATTATTTTCCAATCTCATATAGACATGCCAAATTTCGTTCAATCAATGAAGTTAAACAAATGAAAGAGTGATCAGTACTTGAATGATCGAAATTTGGCCTGTGACTGTCCAAATTTAACCTATAACCGCCGAGTAAGTATAAGGAGTTATATAGTGCTAATGAACAGTAAGTGTTTCGACAGGATAGGGACAGATAGGGACCCGTGATCTCTGCCTACACCTCTACAGTAGTGTATGCGTGTACTCACAATAGTAATATGTTAGTTACTGTTTTATGAATCAAACCGTTGTGTTACTACCTAAATGAAATCAAAAAAAGTAAAAATCCCAATAAATCACGTTGACAATAGCCGGGCCAGTATTGAACAGTTAATCCGATGCAGAAGGGCAGATGACCACGTGGCGTTAGGGAACCAGTCTAACCGGTTCGCTGTGTCACCTCTTATTTATTATTGACTATTAGTTTTTTAGCATAATAAAAACAGCGACACAATGCTGCAGGAGCTGGCTGGGTTTGATTGATAGGGTTTGTTAGAAATTGGATGGCTGGATCTAGCTTTTTAGAGTGCTTTTTAATTTATATTTTGTGTAGTAATTTTTTGAAATTTATTAAAAAAACTACGGTAAATATTTAAAATATATATGCCTTACGTATAAATTGGTTTAGTGCTTAAAATGAAAACGTCTTCTAGCTTTTATTAATATCACAATACTCGTGTGGAATAAAGTTATTTTCAAATCTGTATACAATCATCTTAAAGCTTCTAAAAAAGTTATTAAGGTATTCTGCAGCCATAATACTTTCAATCATTTACAAAATTCTCAATCCGGAGGGTACTAATTTCCTAAGGCGCATAGTTACAATTACGGTATCCTATATCTAGCAATTTCGCCGCTAGAAACAGCTATGCCATGTCCCCTTCGATTCAGGTGGTCAGGAGCCAAACTGGTCCATTCAAGCACTGACCAGCTGCCTTAGCTCCGTATTATTCATATTATTGAAAGCCATTCAATGATATTAATCAGTTTTATTGATCCGGTTCTTTTGATAAATCCTCGACGAATTAGTCTGATAGATCGGCAGCCATTTTTGGACTGATAAAACATTTGCTGAGAAGATTTTGAGACCAATGTTTAGGAAATCGATTTCTAAATTATATTGTCATAGTTTCATCGGGATTTAGAAATAATAATAGCAACAAAATTACTAAATACTGTTGTTCAGACTTCTATGACTTACGATAGTACTAAAGTGGCCGATAAAAATACGTTGGATTGTAATAAAAATTGAATAAACAAAACACAGACGCAGTTCCGCAAATAAGTAATAATCTTAAACATAAACTAAACAAAGATATCGATAATGTGAGTTCAATCACACACGCATATGTTATGTAAACAATAAGAATGCTATGTATTGATAAAAAGGCAAAGGCCAAAATAGTATTAATAATTATTGTCTTAACATAAACGATAAGAAACTAATACTTGACCTTCTTATTGATTACGTGAATTTATTACGATATGGAATCCATAATTTACGCACATACTCGGAAAATGATAATAACATTCTGAGATCGATTAGAAATATACACTAAGAACAACACAGTTTGTTTATCTGTTTAAACCTAGTTGTACCTATAACTAAAATACCTCTCGAAACATTGGAAACAAAACACTAATACAATTTAATCTCCATCCATTTTGTGCATAAAACCAATTTCATGATTGTGTTGAACAGAATCGTTCACGTCAAACAAGACTCCACTTTCAATCTCCGAATGCAAGAGTGATTTGTGATTCACGTCTTCGAATGTCCTTGCGATATCTAAGAACCCGTGCCAATGCCAAAGAGACACAAAGAAACGCCAAGTTTTTCATCAAAATAGTGATCTATTGTCTCGAGGTAGAGTTGAGTTTCCTTCAAAACCGTATTGATGGATAATTCATTAATTACGAAGGCGTTTTGCTTCTGTGAACCAATCTATCGGAATAGTTCCCCGGGGATAGTAAAGGAGGAACTTAATGCTTTGTCGTTAAATTAATGCGACGATTTATAGCACCCTGAATTAGCTCGAAACATCTTCTGTGTACATAACAATTGATTTAAGTAGTTATTTATTCATCGAGACGACTGTATTCGACGTACTAGTTTGATTTCCTGATAACCGTTTCATTTGATCGTAAACTTATCGGTTGACCTTTGGGATTATTGCTGTGTGGGTTGTCGAATAGCTTAGGAATGAGAGAATACATCATGACACTTTAGACAATGATACGACTAGTTTTGTTTCTAAGAAAAGCGAAAATATAAACCTTTTGGTTTACTTGCATTATAGTATTATGTCAAACTTATATCCTATTTAAGTATCCTACATGATACACGATATATACCTACTTTAAAAGAACAATAATTAATCAGGTCTTGAAACATAACTTTTAGATAGAACAATGCACTGGCAACTCATCAACAATCGCTGTTATTACCCACCTTACACCTAGTTTATATGCCTAAAGACACAAGGACATCAAGCGTCATACTTCGTACCATAACTTAGTAGTTATAGATATAACCATAAAAGAATGATTGTAGAACGATCGTCCATCAAAATTTTCCATCCATCTCATCAATTTGCTATGATTTTATTATTTTTCTAGTCGAAGTCAACACACCGTGAACATCATTGTGGCCATTACCGGCACTTGTCATGCATGGACCATAATAAAGTACTGAATCGATTGCGATGAGTGATCTTGCAATGATGTTATGGGAAATGTTATTTTTCTCATCATTTAGTCTAGCTATTGTTATGCACAGGCTTTGTTGTTGCCACTATTGTGCGAAATATGCATGTTGCAGCATTTTTAACTGAAGTGCATTTCAGTAAAGTATTACTGATGTGCTCAGATTATTGTATATAGTAATGAGTTCTTGTAATCTGTTCATCTTAGGAACCGTGCAATAGTAAATTAACTTTTTATTTTACTTTACTACCTAGTTATATGTATATCTTGTCCTCGATAAAGATATTAGATCATACACAGTGTTATTACGTATAACAATATTTTAGGAATCAGTTTTCAAATCACAAAAACATTTTTACTTCTCGATTTCAAAGCACTTACCGATTATATTAAAAAAATTAGTCTATCAAATGCCTCTCTAATTAATATTGCGCAGTCAATTCGCATCCGTGCAATTGGCTACTTTATACCATCGGAACAGGGTCTCAAGTATCAAAATTAAAATCTGATTGATCGGAATTAAAAATGAGAGATCCGAAATCAAATTGGCTGCCCACTTTGTCTGGCCCCTGTTGAGTATGGGGGCTCTATTAGTTGCGGTCTCTCGGATTGTTGGTTCCGTGGGGTTGGTAATTCTGTTTAATAAATTGTGTATTTTCTCCCCTTGCTCCTTCACAGATGGTTTGCCGCAGCATCCCATCCGATCCAATGGCTATGGACCCATTTGAATTTGTAACAAGACGGCCTCTTGTTACGATCTTTTGTGACTTTATTTTCTCCTTAGCGTTTCGCTTATTCGATTCTTCTTTTGCTTTCAGGTAAGGGCTGCTTGCTATAGTAAGTTGTATGGAATAATTAGTCTTCATTAAAAACCTTTGCACATTAAATCTAATTAGTAGGTAAGTAAGGTAAGGAATTTATTTATTTACAAAAACAATGAACTACACAGAATAACAAACAATAGACAAACTAAACAGCACACAATCAATGATCGATATTTTCTTCGACACTTCATTTTAGCTTTATCAGAAACATTTAATGGCGTCTATTTGTCAATAGCTAATCAATCGTGGAACAGTCTTAAAATCCATCCATTACTCTTTGTTTTATCTGTGGTCTGTCAAACGTTTAGTCTGTGAACTTCGATTCAATGGTGTAATATTTTAATAGCAGCCTTATCTGGAACGGATGTTAGTAAATGTCAAATCTGAGCTTTTAAATCCTGAGAAGTGATCCGTCACTATAAAGAGATTGTGTTCGATATTCTAGCGAAGTGTTCTTAGTTGAATTCACCGCACTGTGATCACCACGCATTCCAAGAGAGCTTGATGACAACATTTATTATAAGATAGAAGTACTAGTAAATATAATATTGATCTCGATCAAAGAAAACCTTTGTTATATGTATAAAACACATAATGTGTCTATACGTAGTTCAGCTATATAAAACTTAAAATACATACACATACGTGTAAAACTAAAGTAATAAGTAAAACCTTTTCAAGCTTATTATTCCCTCATAAGCAAAAGCGTATAATGCTCGACATTCGCCATTTCTTAAAAATAATCGTCGTCAATAATCGTGTGATGGCTTCCAACGCATTACAAAGTGAGTTTCCCCCTTTCCATGCAGCTTTCGTTTTATTGTTTATCGTCGGTATCGAGGTCCATCATCGCAAGTTTCCAAACGATAAAAATCGCTATTAACAACAGAATAGCGATACATTTGCATATTTGCTAGATTATCATTACATTCTTGCGTCGCTACAATGAAACAAAACAATTTCATAATGCGGACGAATGAAGCGGGAACGGTCGCCATTTTGAATTTGAATTTATTGACAGACGTCTTTTGTTTTGGTGTTGTTTTTATTTCAACTCGTTTTGCAAGGATACTCTAATGTTTCATGAGTCTATGATGCATAAATTAATAGACAAACGACCTACTGTATGTGTGTGTATAATATATTATCTAATACAATGTTGAGGATCTTGTCGCTGCTTAAGGATGCATGCCAAGCTTGTCTTCGCTCGCTCCGTTAATTAATTAAAATAATTAATGACAGGCGCCAAATGGAAAATCGATACAATGAAAATTTATTAATCGTAAAAAGACATTAATAGCTTAACAGCTTTCTGGGAAGGGTTAATGTAGCGATGGGGAAAGAATTTTGAATCTTCCAAATCTATGAGTCATGCTCTTGTATAACAAAGTCTACTGAGAAACGTTTAAAGCTTTTGTGCAACGTTTATAATCTCTAATAAATACCTAAAGGTTATAAGCATCTGAATTTTAACTGTGATGAACACAAATAAATCATAACTACAGAAAAAATATGTATTTAATTTCTTTACGTACATTTCACATATGATTAATTGTACCTAAATAATAATCTAGGTACTAAGTACGTAATGCAAGTACTAGATACTCTGTAATAGTAAATATACTAGATACAATAGGTATTTAGTACCTGAGAAGGAAAGGGATGTATAATATCTTCCCATTCATCGTATGTAAGTTTTTCATCCGCCGCCATACATATTTCATCGCTCCGCAACTAATATTCAGCTCGTTTATGATTAATTACTAGCATTTGTTAAAGCGATACCACCTAACACCCTTATTCTGCAAAAAGGGGTACACTTTTGTAAGTATCACCCGTTAGTTAGCGTGTGGGTCATTAATATTTATTTTATAATTTCCTTTGTTGTTGGGATTGGGCATTCGGATTGTGACGCGCAGATATTAGTTACAGTTGTTCTGTTTTTGTTCTTAATATCTGTGTTTTATACAGTATCTAACTATATTGTATGCAGTTAAAGTGTTGGTTTATTGAAACAGCCTATACACTGAATTTATCATAAATAAAGAATAATAAATAAGCACTTAGTTTAAATCGATTTGTCCTAAAAAGGGTCTAGAATTTCTTGCTACTCGTAAAATACATCAAAACATGATTATTTCAGTCTCGTATTTGACTGAATAAAATATATTAATAAAAAAGTGTCTTAAACCATAGTAATAGTTTCGAAATTCGTACTTTAGCTATCCAACTACAGTTATTGTAAATAACAACTCTACAACCATAGGGAAACACATCAAAATCAGTGCAAAAAAGCACTTAAAACTACATTGTACCCAACGCATCCAAAGTTCATTAGGCGCCGAATTTACAGTTTCTAGACATGCATTTAGCATTCAGTTGGATCGCACTTGCACAGATAAACTTAGTTGGTGCAGATAAACATCAGCAATTACAAAAGGTAAATGAACGGAACGCCGAAATATTGTTTGGCATACCCTGACTTAGAGCTTCTCAACATGCACTGGCTATTGAGTTGTTGCTATCCTGGAGGTGATAGAATGAAAAGGGGAGTTAATTTGTAGGACTATTACATGTAAGGAACGTAAGTCAGAGAGTATATGGTTTAAGAAACATTCTGCAGATATGCTTTGAAAGGAATCTTTAGGTATCGATAAATTCAAGGTGATAATTATTATAATAGATTAAGACTATTTTTATACCGTTAAAACTTAAAATAAGTAACATATTTCTGTGATAGAAATATAGAGTATTCTTTATTATTTTACGATAGAGTAATCAAAACTGCTTCGGTAAAATGATGTCTAAATTAAACAGAAAATATCATTTCATTGAAACGATGCCTATCTAACCAGTAAAACTTCAATAGACACATACATCAAAATAATCAGCTAGAACAGTCCAAACTTCGTGCATGTAAGCAGGGCATTAAAAACACTATCTACATCTTGAAATGTCTAAATACGACCAATCATTACGACCCTAGTTAGCAATATTTTAAAAGTACCCCTTTTGGAATCAAAAGTCACCCCACTATTAAGTTACCTACTTCAACGATGTTATCTCGAGAAATCGATGGAGGTACGAATGACCTCAGATCGAACCCTTTGTACCAAGTGTTTGATGGAGCCCAACACAATCGCCTCGAGAATCATTTGGAAAGTGGGAGAGAAAATGGGCACTGGATTAAAGTATACAATGAAGTGGAAGGTAGGAAAACGCGAGACAATCAAGAATACTATGACAATCAAGTAACGAAAAATATTATGTTTAATAAGTCTATAATTAAGATAGATTTTGTATATTTACTTAATGAAATCAGACTAGAAAAACGTGTATTCTATAATTTTTGGAAAAACAATTTTAAAATATCAGTAGTACTCTCAAAATTTCAAAGCCCGCCATAGTTTTACGAAGTTCATGTAACGAAAACAGCCCCAGGCAAGACTCAGAAGCACGAGATGAAAAGTGTCAAATGAGACCAAACCTAATTTGAAACATCTATAGATACATAATGTACTAATTCAATACAGTCGCAATGACCCCTCCAGATATCAAAAGTCCACCCCTTGCATTCGCACACATAGAAGGGAACCCTCAAAAGTAAGACAGTACACAAAATACAGATCAATATTTAATTCTGATAGGGTTCAATCGAAACACTGATTTTTGGCGACAACCGCCCCTCGCAACTTTGAGTCCCACGAGGCGCAACCCTTGATACTTTGTACATAGAGTATATGGCCCTGTACATACTACTGCTACTATTTAGTAGTTCTTATAACAATGGCGGATTACACTTTTGATTTTGCGAGATGCCAATTAAAACTAGAGCTAAAGTTAGTGAGAGGTCGAAAGAAAAGGTGTAAGAGTGTAGGAGATTTAAAAAGGATATGGTCTTATTAAAAATCAAATAGCGTTAATCCAAAAGCAGCTTCAAATTCCATCCGCAGTCTAAAATTAGCATTCTGCTTAGCCCAAAACAATCCCGATGTAAGTAGAAAATGGAATGACATGAAAAAAACAACATGGTATCGGCAAAGGCAAACGGCTCTCGTTCGGTAGTCGCCGCAAAGCGCTCGTGAATATTTCGCTAACCAAACATTAAAGGTCGTGTGTACACAGGTACATTTTATTATATTTGCTCTCTCGAAACTCGATAACAAATGGAACGATGATAGCTAATACGAGCGAGGTATCCTTTTGAGAGGCGAAATCAAAAACAAAGGCATTCGGCTCCCGCAAAATATTCACCAGATACATCCATAATCGCCTATGGAATGACGACTAACCCTTTGGCAGCGGAATTAACCCTTTCCCGCACGAGGTGAACAACCGGCGCGGGCTCTGTCTTATCCGAGTGACACGGGCCCCAATATTCATATCCACGTAAAAACGAAGCCCCGATAAAACCCCTGGAGCCGCTCCAACGTGGTTTCGCCTCTCATTAGTTAGAACGCTCTTTTTTTAATTAAAAATGTTATGATTATGAATGTTCCTTTCATTGGTAACTGATATTTTTTGGACGTTTCAAATTTAATATGTGTGCGAACCGTTATTAGAGGAAACGGTGGATTTTCAAGAAATTCTGCGGCTCAGATGTGTTAATACAATTATTTGTGTAAAGGAAACAATCTATCTTGCGAGTTTATCAAATCGCTTTACAACTGGCGCTCTTGTTTCGTCGTTTGATGTGTTCGAAGCCGTCGTTCGACGCGGCAATATTTTTAGAATCCTCATGTGTGTTTCTCAATTTTCATGAGCCGTCAACTTGTCCCATATCGACGGAAAACAAAACAAGAAGTGACATTTGACATTGACAACTATTAATGACAGTTGACATTTCAGCTTGCGAGCTTTGTCATCTATTTTGATTTGGGCGGGCCTCTCGCCAATCGGTTTTCATTTTACGTCAATCATCGGCTCTAACTGGGTTAGCGTTCGTCTATATCCCATCCCCTCATTCTTTGATGCTTCTGCGTTCATTTATATTAATTATGTCAATCACTAATTAACGTTCGAAACGTCGTCATTCATTCCACCGAGTAAAAGATTCAAACACACGCGCAGCGATACAATAACTTGTCAGAAACTTCTGCACGAGAAACATCATTTGAAAGCGAAATTAATTCTTGAGTTTGACGAATAAAAACGCTAAATCGTACGGAGCAAAACAATGGGAGCTGAGGGTGGCATTAAAGGAAGGAAGCCTCACATTCATACGAAGAGAAATATCGCCATTAATTATTCTATTCCATCAGCCGGGATGGAAATCAGACAAATTAATAATACCGCCGAGCAGTTCTTCTCGTACAACGTGTGGTATTATTAAAATCATTCCGAATGGCGTCTCGTATTTTATATGAAATAAAACGAGAGCTCTTGTGCCGAATTTGGCGTACACCTCACTGCACACACACAGATACAGACGGAAATTTTCACCAAACTCATGCATATTTATAAACTAAGCTCTGATATTATTTAATATTTCGTCTTGGGCGTGTGTGTGTGCGCGCGTGTGCGGCCCAGGATGGGGTGTGCCTTAATAACAGATATTCAATCAAAATCAACCCCTTTTCCTGGCCGATATCTTTCGCCCGATACCTTCCCCACCCCATGACGTGTTCGTTTATTTTATTTTGGGGATAATTCGACGGTTACACGAGGGCACAATGAGACCCAAGTTTTGCATACTAACCGATCTTTGTTGCGTTCTGTCACTTCGCATCGTGTTGATTAGCTGCTTCCTTTTTTATGCTCTCCAGTTGCCCTCTTTTGCTCACTTTGACGCCAGCATTGAGTTAGCTTTATTTTATACTGTTTACACTTTTATTTAACAAGTTACTAATTTATATACCTTACCATAGTTTTAAGCTGCATTGTATACATAAAGAACTGCTCTGTCACATTCCAAATAACAGTAACTAAACACAATTTCAATTATGTAATTCATTTGATAAGCCAAAAAGTATAACCTCAATTTGAACCTATTTACTTACGAGCCTCCTTAATAAATCCTCCTTGCGTTTCGATAAAAGTTACCGAATAATGTAGCTGGTTGCCAGTACGTGTCTACAGCAGTTTTAACACTACGAAACACTTCCGCGCTGCCTCAAGCCATTAGTTAACCCTTCTTTTGTCCGATATTTGCATATAAAATCGAAGTTTCTTTTCTTCTACCTTCTAACGTTTCTCTATTGTGTTTCTTTGATTACTACCTTTAGACTATTATTGCTGGCGGGGGCAGATTTAGATTGCGGAGGGTTATGTCTATGAATAACACCACGTGCGACTGTAGGTCGTGTTATCCTTGTAAGTGTAATGAATGGAATGAAAAATAAAAGACAAATATATAAGGACACAAAATAATTTAATCATTGAAAGAACATTATGTTGTAATAATTGAAGTTAAGTAACAAACCTTATGATTCCTTTAGCAGTTGGTCAGAGATTACTAGTCCTTTGTCAGTCATATATCTTCGTATTTAAGTAATAAACTCCGCATGTTATAAAGAATTGAAACGTTAAATCATTCGAACAAAGCCATTAGGAGGGAAAGTGTAAACAAAACACATCGATTCGAACCCAAAACAAAAGACGGACGAGACGAAAAGAATAAAACAAAATGTCTGCCGAAAAACGATTAAAATCGCATATCATCTATTGGTTCGGGCACACACGAAACAGCCACAAGTTAACCAGACGCAGAAATAGAGAAAATGGAACGGAATATTATATGTATAATGCATCAAAAAGGTTTCGGTTTTATCGCAAACCGTAAAACATTTTCAGGGAGAAGCTCCGATTAGACTGCAAGCGCTTCCAACATTCGTAGAGTATTAAAGAGTATTATTCTGAATAACATTTAAGAACGTATTGTTTACTTTATTTACATAGATGGCATTACTAATTATTTACTACTATGTATCACAGTATCTACAATCTGTTTATAAATAAGGTCTGAGTGACTAAAAGTACAATGAAAATGATTATATATATATAAAGTACGTACTTAAAAATAATTAGCTAAGTATGTATACGAAACTTTATATAGACATAACCGAAACAAAATTTATTGAAAAGGATCCGAATAAATAAGATCATTCTTTTCCTTTCTACACATACAAACCGTGATCTCTGCCTAGCCCGCACAGGGAAACCGGCATGATATGCATGTATGTATATTTAAAAACACACCATACATTTCATTTTATCAAAAAAGATCTTTATTCATAACATCTAAATAGGTTAAGCCACGTCGATACACCCTAACCCGGCACCCTTCTTGAAAGAAATAATAATAAATTATTTTAGTTAGTATGCAAATGCCCGTCGACCGACATATCGGCACTCCCCTTGGTTTTTAAATGGGCTCCAAAGGATTGCCCGTATGCAGTGAAATAATGGTGAAGGGTTGTCAACCTATCACGCGAAAAGAGAGAAAAATAGTAAAGTATATTGATTATGTTATATGCTATATTAATTCTTATTATACTTACGTACTCAATGTGACAGGTGGTCAGTCATATCGCCATTTACAAGCACTAACACATAGAACATGTATACATAGAACATAAATGTACATAGAAATTCATGAATCTTCATTTCCATTGGTACATGCTCAAGCGGGATTTGAACCCTGTACCCACTGATACAGAGCCATGCCCTAAACAACTGAGCTACGTCGAATTACTTATTACACTTGACCTCTACAATCAACAAAGGGAACCTAAAGATGATAGGTATTTATTCAGCGTCCATTCTTTCTCTTGCCATATTTACATAAAAAACAAATAAAATTCTCCCCGACAATGTGTGCATACAATTAGAAGGACCAAGTGCGGATCAAGGATTTGTTAATGTAATCATCTGTCTACCTAATGGTTGAGGTAAATTTAGATTAGTATACAAAGTCATAGATATAAATCGAAAGCTAATGTTTTGATCCATCAAAGCCCACGGTTGATTAATTAGTGAACGTAACATATTAAGAGTACATAGTTATTCACAGAACTCTATATACCCAAAGTCATAGGTAGGTTTTACTCAAGATGTTATCTTAAATCGAAAAACGACATAGTCAATCAAACGGTCACCCATCCTGGACGTGGCCCCTCCTAACATTGCTTAACTCGATATATATACAAGAAACATAAGTATAGGCCCAAACAAAATCTGATAAATAATTCAGGGCCCTGCATTAGAGCAGACCGGATCAGTCTTTGATGTAATAATTTTATTGAAAAGTGGAAATGTATGTAGATTGATCACGGCTGCTAATAGAGGGAGCTATAGGTATAATTGTGTATAGAACATGTTTGTTTTCAATTAGGAAGTATGATTTAGGTTTGTCTGACTTCTCTACTGTACCTACACACTCGTAGTAGTATGGATTAGGAAATTGTGTTTTGTTTGAGATAAACTTGCACTAGATCGACGTATATTTATTAAAATAGTATTAGGTTATGGATTTACAACCTTAGGCTAATATTTAAAGACTAAAACCCTACTATAAAAACTAAAAGGATATTTCCCAAATGTTAAACATAATTTGTAGTATTAGCATACATAACCATAGTCAATAATAATGAAACCTAAACACCGAAATAAAACAGAATAAGTAAATAACGACAGAAACGGTATTTTCTCTTTATGCCGAATCCAATTATAATTTAAATAATGAAACAAACAATTAATGAACACACGAACACAAAGAAAATTCCAGAACACAATACTTGTTTGATAATATTCATTGTACGAGCACCCAACAACATATGTACAAAAACAATATTGTTCGTACAGTTACCACAATATTGTGAAATATTCGACAGACGGCATATAACAACGATTAAATTCTATTTATAACTTTTCACCAGTTGCTAATTATTAGTACAAAATAATAAACCAGAGAGTTGTTTTTGGAAATAATTGAATAGATCAAAAATAACCTATAAAATGTGTGATTTTAATTCGCGCCTTTATTTTGACAGAACTTTGTAATGGCTGAAAAACAGCTGTTCGTATTTAAAGTTATAGGTTATAATATATTTTCATCGACCTATAATATAGTAATAAGAGTATTTATTATCAATAATATAAGTCATATATTGTGTTTATAAAAGGAAATAACTACATCAATTGTAGAAGTAAATATAAAGGGTGTAAAACCGAAAACCGTCGTGGCAAACACGTCGACTGTACCAGGCGGGCATATAAACGAATTGGAGGCAAACCAAATATTAGAAATAAGTTGTCTCTCTCACAAAGAGAGCGAACGAATAATTTGTATACAATTAAAACTGGCGAAGAAACGTGCTTCGTTAACTGACGTTTGTTTTCTAAACAACCACCTCCGAGTTTCAGAAAGAGGAATGTAAAAGGATATTGTATGTACTGTCTGCTAGTCATTCAATATTTATATAGATCAATTAATCGAAAATGTAAGCTAAAGAACATGCTCAAAAGTGTTTGTTTAGTAGTAATGAATAAAGTTCTTTAAAAACAGGAACGAACAATAACTTACTCGTAATAATCTTACAACATAACTCATCATAACATTATGTTCATATTACCCAAACAAACACTAACAAAACAAATAGAATCCGCCCAATAAATAGAGAAAGCCAGACTAGACGCTGGCAACGTATTGCCAAATGAAGGAATCAATTAAAAGCGGGAACGAGCAGAATTTATTAATACAGAATTTCATTATAGCCTGAAACGTTCCGGCGATAAAACTTGTATACATAGCAATAGTGGAGAGAGCCCCGAAATGTTCGAATTAGAAACCCTTTTGATCGGCCCCTTCCCGCCACATCGGCTGCCATTCATTTTCATAATAAAATCGTAGAAGCGCCACAGGTAACGAAATATGGATCCAGATCGGGAATTTATGGAGCCCCGCCGAGACCCAGATTTATGCACGAACTTCAGCCTGCGCCGCGATACATCTTCATATTGATACTGTAGCAGAGGCCGCGATCACCGCCGCAGCCGAAAGAAATGCCTTCATTTGCAAAACAATATAACTTATGACAACAACAACTTTCCCCAACGTGAAGAGTTGGCGGAGACGTAAATCAAACAAAAATATTGCTCACGTAATGCAATAGTCGAGACAAGGACGCTTCGCGAATTTAATATCTGGAGTCGCTTCCATAACTAGCGATTTCGCACAAAGGCACCCAATCAATCTGTCTCAGCGAGATACAGCCTCTAAAATCTAACTATTGTTCTCGAATAGGAAGTTTCTATTTGGATTTATTCATTTGTCTAGTTATGGAGGCTCAGGGCGGCTCCTCTCGGCAATTTATTCATTCGTTATCGATTTTAATTGTTTAACCTGAGGCCTCTGAGTGTTCGCCTTTAATCATCTTAGTATCAATCGGATGATTCGGAGCGCTTCCGGTTTCCGTTCTAGCTGACACGAAAAGGAATTAAAACGGGCGCCGCCGATCTCATGGATATGGCTCAATTAACAATCGGTTTCAATCGCAAGACGCGTGCAATATAATAAAGTGCCTCCCCGCCCCCGCCCCAGGCAATCTTATTTCTATTTGGAATATTGTGGTGCCAATTCCGCATATTGGAGTGTGAGCCAGCATGCGAGCGCGATTGTTATCCGCGTTATTATCTGTGACGACATTAATATCCTTGTTTTTCATCTCCGACACTCCCTTTCCGATATTAAACTGCGCCACGAAAAACGTTTCCTTCAATTTGCGAATTACATTTTTGAGCGTTAGAGTCGCGAGCGTCGAAAATGAATTCCACGGTCCTCCCTCGGCGATGAATTAAAAATCAAAACAAACATTCAATAAACATGCCGTTCAAACAGAAGAATGTAAATAAAAATACCAATAACGAGCGCCGCAAACCATTGAAGCTTCGACACAATAAAAAATCTATCAAGTGTTCATTGTGCTAAGCGAATTAGGCACAATATCCAATTGTGGCCGCGTCATCGGGCTGCATACAGCGCACCCCACGCATTGCGAGCGCATTAATATCAATCTATCAATAATCTCGAACGGCGAGGCGTGATCAATTGATCAATGAACTATAAAAAACTTCCTCGTTTTTCAACCCCTCGCAGTGCTTCGGCAATCGGCGATCAGTCACGGCACTCGGCGTGTTTTGATTGCGACCACAATAAAGCTGTTTGCATTGATCCGCTTATATCGGTGGCCAGGTTTTAAATCAATCGCCTATCGATCGCTTGAACTTTCAAAGGGTGCTCTGGTAACCGTGGCGCTCCATTAGCCGCGATTTGCTTCTCCTAATCGTTCGTCGTCTTGCTCTGAAAAGTTGTCTGTTCCGATCCACATGTACTTAATTACGATCGGCAAACACAATGGCACTCGTCGGGGCAGAGGCTGGAGGAGATAGCGTCGCCTCGGGAGGCCTCCGCGATGGGGGGAGATGCGAATCGTATGTTTTCGGATTAATTCGTTCGTAAAATCGTCTCCTTCGATAAGAATGGTAACTGCTGTGTACTAATTGAATCTTCAATTGCGTCGGGATGTCTGATTTCATTAGACGCCGCTATAGGAGAATGTTTACGTGTGTTGGATTTATTTTGAGGGTGGCACGACGTAAATACTGATGAATCTCCTCTTTGTTGAGACGGAGGAGCGTTAAATATTAAAATGAATTGCTACATCATTTCGTTGCGCAGTATTCGTTTGATAACTTTAAGAGTGATCGTGTTTACTACTTGGGCGATGGAATATTTAAGGAGCATATTCAATTGTTTCTAAATAATGATATTTGCATGCAACATCGGTTTCCAGGGAAATCACTCCCGTGAATTATCCGCGAACGGAGCCTCATTGAAAGGGCTCAAGGCGCTATTACCATACGGCCCTTTACAACCTTACAGATCCACGGTGTCTTGTGAATTTGATATTACTTCAGCACGTATCGAAACTTGTTCGGAGGGTGCCTCACAGGAAGCTCCGAAGATTTGGAATATTAAATATTCACATTTATTAGTTTGTGCCGGGGAGCGCGGCGCCCGATTTGCGAGTCAAAACGCGGCTTCGTCAAGTTCAATCAGTAGTTCTGTCGCCCCACTCGGGAAGTGTGTTAACGGCTCAACCCTCTTTAGCGACAGAGGCCAATACTGCTCTGAGACGAAACGATCACAAATGTGCCTGCTCAATCCATTAGCGGCCGCTAGGAGAATTCCTTCGTCATCGGGGCATCGAAAAATCGATAGCACAACAACGCCCGCGTCCCATAATTAAGGCGCACTCCTCGAGCGCAAAACAGAGGCATCTCTCAAACGTCAACCCACCCTCCACTACACATGATAAAGAATAATCCCACACACCCGCAAAAATCTAACCAGATACACCCTCACAGGAGCGGCAAGGCGAAGCGGGGTGGTAATTTGGGCAATATGCAAAAGTTGGGGTGGTCCCCGCGCGGAGGGCGGCGATGCCGTGATTAGGCCGTGTGTGACGATGCGCATCTTATGCCCGCATTACCCTTTCGCTCTCCTCCGATGGCTGCCTTTGTCGGGACGCAGATAGCTCCCTCCCGAGCAGAGTCCGCGGCCGGCCCTCCGCCGGAGCAACAGACATGCCCACAATTAGCGACGCTATGGCCGCGCAAAGAGGCCGCCTGCCTGTCGATGCCGAGCGGATTTCAAGAATCGCGCCATAATTCCGTCTGGGTCGCTGCTTTAATCTGTATCTAGGACAATTATAATAATTGCATCAACGTTTAAGACCGTTTCATTACTTGCGTTTACCATTTCTCGTCACTGCGGAATTATGCCAGAGATTGCTAGGTCCACATCAAAAGATGGAATCGCGTAATTAATGTCAATTTTATTTATCATTACGCCGAGTGAAGTAAAAACAGCAAGAATCCAGTGTGTTGCCATAAAAACGGGGCAGAATGCGCGTAGCGGCGGATTAAGCGCGCTCGTTTCATAAATATTAGTGTCAACTTGTTAATTCGTAGGTTGCGGGGTCCGCCGCCTCCGCCGCGCCGAGCCTATAATGAGCCGCAACTACAACAGACGTGTGATTAGGAATGTATCGCTCTAATGGCTCGCTCTTGGCCTCGAGCACACAATAGTGTCACTTACGCGCGATAGCAGATCTGCGAGATTACTATTGTCATTGAGATAAAAATCCAATGCTGACAAGGAGCTGAAGCTGGTTAATTATGATTGCTCAATGTCTGTTCGAACGCACACGCCTCGGATCAGCCTCTAAATAGCGTCGGAGGCAATTAAACAATCAATGTCTCTCACCGAAAACATGAGTCTAAGCATAAATATGTCGCGCGCAACATGCAAAGAACAATGATGGATCTGCTGGCGCTCTCGTCTTGTTGGGATTTATCCGACAAACGGATATTTGTATCTCTGGTAGACTGCGTAATTGATTGCTAACTTAGTCTATACTTAGTGCTTGTCTCTAACAAGTTTGTAATAACATCGTGATTTAAACCTTCCTTTTTTCTTTTACTGAAGTATAGAAATACATGCGTGATTCCGTACTTTTAACCCTTCCAGGGCCTTCAGGGCCAGACCTCTGTTTACTGAAGCACGTGGAAATCTTATAGAAAAGTGACACAAAATCCGAACCAACCCCAAAGCAACTATAAGCTCCATCTATACATTTGCTCACAAAAGCTTCACGTTATTGAATCCGCTATCGTTTGTCCCTCGCGATAGGGTTTTGTCTTGTCATATTTGCATGGCGATACGGGCACCCTCCTTCAGTTCTATTTGCTCTACTCCTTAATGCTTTATTTCGTTTGTGTGCTTAGTCTAATTAGAAAAGTCCGGAACGACTAATGGGTAATATCTAATTTGCTTCTTTCCGTTCGGTACGACGTGTGTGAGGATTACGTCTCGTTGCTTTCTGCACCCTAATGTTTGTATGCTCTGTGCAGTCTGAAGATATTTGTTACAAGGTTTACAGAGTAAAGAGAAATTAAACATAAACTTATTGAAAATAAAACTATAAATCTGTCTTAAAAATCTAAGCCTACACTAAATAATATTTAATGCACAAAAACTTTATTAATCTTTTAAAACCCACTCTTCCATTTTTAAATTCCATTATTCGTACACCGTTCCAAAAGCAGTAAAAGTTTGCAAAACATTACCTTGCGTGACACTAGGTGTGATTGCGCCCTATCCCTTTATATTCCAAACTCCAGTTCACGGGCACTTCATTTATACGACGGGAAGCTCTCGATACCGTAGAGCAAGAATTTCAATTTCATAATCCCCCCTTTATAAATAATGTTGCTCCCATACCGTGTTAAGAAACCAGCTAATTTCCATCCCAAGATTGGATTTTCGACTTGATGGGGACGCTTCCTATTTTCCAATTGTGCTCCTTATTTCGTATTATCTCTGCTGGATTTATTGCATTGCATGCTTTCTTTGTTTTCGTTCGTGGATTACGTCGTTCTCATCCATGTGTTTATTCGTAGCTGCTTTTCTTGTATAGAATATATTAGATGATAGGTTGGCAAACTGTTTAACCTTAACTAGTTAAAATACCAGTAAAAATATTCATTGTTCAAAAACTATCTAATTAAAAAGCGGCTCAAAACTCACACTCCAAGTCACGAATATGTTAAAAGCGAATCCGCTGTCAAATAAATAAGCGCCATAATTGCAAATATTCGGGCGCCATTTCATAAAACTTTGGGCGTTTGCTGAATCGCATTCGAAATAGACAATCATCGGGTAACTGCACCAATTTCGGGCACGGCACCAGCCGTTTTAATTGCAACACAAAAAACAATATTTTATAGACAACCACGCGAAGGTACGGGGGGAAATTTGCACACAAGTACTCACCAAATGCTATCTGCTTATGAGATCGCTCGCTGGCACGACGCGGCCTCGCGGCGCGGATTTGGATATTTAATTAGCTATTCATACATACACGGAGCTGGGCAGAAAACCTTCATATTCGTATAGTGCAATGGCTATGGAAATTAGGTTTGAGATTCCTGCGATCGGATAGCCCATGTCCAGAAGGAAATAAAAGTTCTTTTTGTGAAGGTTAATTAATATTTAATTGTTTAATTTTATCGAGAAATATGAACAGACAATTTGCATTATATTTAATATTTTAAAGCTATCTACAGATTATGGTTCTTTTCCACGAACAGGTAAGGTTACACACAGTTCAACGATAAGAGATTTCCTATTCGAACTAGGAAGTCTTGCCAGCCACTTAGCAATCCGCTTGACGTCATACTCAAAACTATTAAGTTTTCCGTTTGGTTGAAGCACAGTGCTATTTTAAAAATAATCTAAGCAGAACCATCTTCGCCGGTTGCCCTCGCCGTGATATACGAGGACATCCAACGAAAAAGGCGCTTTCCGCAATCCAACCGGCAATTGGAACAAACGTTTATATTTTTTAGGAGTGGGCTATTTCGCGCAACATGCAATGAAGTGTGCTAATCATCTGATATCGATCTCGGCGCGGCAGCAGCCAATTAAAAAGGAGCGGCTGTCAATCATAGCAGACGCTCTCTGGTTGCCGCGCAGCTGACAACTTATAGATCGTGTTTAAATTGAAACGACTTCTCAGATGCCCCGTAATGAAAACGTCAAACGGTGACTGACAGAAAACAATGAGATTTCCACTCCATAACAAAACAATAAAAAGCGAGCAGACGAAAGGCGAGGACAATGCGATGCCGAATTCACAACAACTAAGTTAGCTATTCAGTTTTAACTGCAGCGGGCGATAGACAAGCAATAAATGAGCTTCCACAACTTATAATTGCTTCATTTTAGTCAGCCCGCGAACTCCCTACATGCGATGCGACGGGCGCCCTGCCACGTTGTCCCGCCCGATACGCGGCTGTCAATTATTCAGGCGACCTTCGGAGGACGCGCCCTCGGTGGCACTCGTCACTGGAACCTGACTCGTACGCGTGACCTTTTGTCAACACGCCGAATTTCCTGTAAACCGAGGTACCGCCCAATCTGTGAGCCTGTTCAAAAATAGAACTGAAAACAAATCAAAACGATATTTCTATGAGTCGTGGCGAAGTTCAAACACGTCAACAAACCCGACTGACACCCGTCAAAGCGCATAGACAACTTCGAAACCACTTTTTGCCGCCATTCAGCTGCCGCGTTAATTTTTAGCATTTGCATCGCAGGCGTTCGATCACGCGGACGGCTGATTGATTGTCAGGATGTTTTTTGTCAATCATGCGAGCGTTGCGACTGAAAAAGCTTTCCGCGATACAATGTTGCTCTGAATAATATTTATGGTTTAATTGAATACATAACAAATGTCATGACAGTGAGAATGATCGTCTATATTGAACGCAAAACGAGGGCAATATTTTAATTTCGATACGTCGGTCGGCCGGGCGCCGATCATTTGCATTGAGCAGTGTTTTATGAAGCAGCGCTCGTCGCGGCGGACGATCTCGAGTGCAATAGATGCCTCCTAAAAAGTCCTCTTTCCGCAAAAGCTTTGACGAACTCTCTTTTTGTTCCGCTCGGTTATTGCTCGCGAAATTTCGCCATTTGAATTCGGAGATGAGTTGCCAATCTCCACTCCGGTACTTTGGAGCTTTCGTTTAAATTTAGTCGCTTAATAACGGTTTGCCGCCAATTCGTATCCGAGCGACCTTTTGTTCGCTGAATTGACAGATCGCCGACATGCTTCCACTTCGGAGCGGGGAAGCGGAGCATTATGCCTTTTTGGTCGCTGCACTTGTCTTTCATCGCTTCTTTTGTGACGGCTCGCTCGCACTCACTCCGTGCATTGTCACCGGGCACCGGCCAAAGGTCCGCCAAAGGCTCTGTCGTCCGAGGCGGCACTCCTCTATTTGTGTACCTGCCCTTCGGTGGAGCGCCGTATGTCGGCTGATCGGCGACTGGGAAAGCGTTCGCTCCACTGGCCGAGGGCGAGCTGCCCAAACGATGCTCTAGACGCAGACGCTCGCAAGAGGCGCACAAATAAAACGTGTCGGACGATATTTTAATGAAGGTCCGCTATCTCGGCGAGGGAGGGGCGGCATAAAGGTTGCAAGGAGAAATATTGCCCCAAATGGACATAAATCGACGAAAAAGCAACGAGACGATAGCGTTCGCGTGCCGAGGCGGACTGTTATTGCGGCTTCGGCTTAATCTCGATCTGCGCGAAGAAAGCGCCCACCCTCCGCATCGGGAAAAAGTTCCCCACCATAAATAAAGCCACCGCCAACGAAACAAAGCACGAGCGAACTATCCGCACCACGAACGAGCGTTCTCAGTCGCAGCGGCGCTGAGGCAATTAGCATTAGAACCTCTTCATCGAGTCTGAAACTCTGCCACTCCGCTCGCGCAATAATGGAGCGTTCAATAATTATGCTCACACGAAGTTGCGGAAGTTGTCCCAGACGGCCGCTGTCGGCGCTTCAGCCCCAGGTGGCGAATCCCAGCAAATGCTCCGACGATCATTGGGCCGATAACTCCGGTCCTAATATTCGCTATTCATTACTAATTGGTCGTAATGTTCGTTCCGTTCGGCTTTTGTAAGGCGTCCATTGTGGGGGCAGGTTTCGTTTAGCGAGCGTTTAACGCCACGTCGCTTCTCATTGTCTGCCACGTACATGGGCCCCGACCGATGCGTGCGGAACATGACTTAAGGACGAAACGACCCTCGCGGTGCAAGTCGCTTCAACACTTTAATACAATCGAACAAACGGCCACGATAAACACGACCGGAGACATTAGCGCTGAATTTATGGCGTCGTTGTTGGCGAACTATTTGCATTTCGCCACCGGCACAAGGTGAACCCTTTTTAATCGCCGGAGGGTAAAAACGCCGTCGCCGCCGCCTCCGAGGAGCGACAGTTAGCGGTCGAGAACAAAATTGTCTATCGTAACGATGGTAGGCAATTGTCGGGAACCCTTCGGCCGAAAGAACCGGCCTAATAGCGGTCAGGGGCCACGGAATTAAGACAATAATTAGTGCGGCCGCCCGTAGGGGAGACCCCGTTTCGGCTCATACTTTTTATGCTTTCGTCACGGGCGCTGCGTTTGATGGGCCCAACGGCCGGCGCTCCCGCCCGCTTCGGACATTCATTAGCGACGCTCTCGGAACTTTCGAGAGGATAGTTCCCCACTCACTTGGGCCATCACCATTCATTAATGGACCGATATTCTAGGACGCATTGTATTTGGAAAACTATTTTGAGAGGCTCTCACATGGAAGTGGATAATTGAGGAAAACAGCGAATTTTATCTCTAATTATCAATCGCTTATCTCCTCGTATTCATCCATCTGCAGTATTTTGTAAATTGTTACGGTTTTGTTGTTTGACTTATAAATTGTCACTATCTCGAAAATTATCTTATTTAATTGAAACAAAGATTATTTTATCGTTTCTGATAAGCCATCTGCTCACACTTTGACATGTTTTTAGAATGATTCCAATTTTGAAATACTTCAACTGAATAGTTATTATAGATTAACAAACTATGTACTTTCAAATATACCACTTAGTTCATATCTATTTTAAGTTCTTCTAAATAAATCCACTGATAAATTAACCTATTTACAACCTCTTTAATCTACTGAAAACCTCATCTTTCAGCCTATTTTCCAAAGCTGACCATAATTTTAGACGCCTATTGTCTCCACCACTCAATAGTCCATCTACCGCGCATAGTCAAAGTGTGCACCGATGCAACGTGCCACTGGCTGACCTTCGGAAGATGCCAATTGTCCAGCAATTGTGGGGCTGAGCGATCCGAATGCGCTCGACCGTAGAGATCGTAATCGTCCTACTACTGATTCACTACGGGTTTACTTGTTATGTCCAAGAGTTTTGCAATGGACGGTGTTGGACGAAAATGGGCTAAGAAGACTCAAAATATGTATATATATGATTTAACGTGTGATTCAAACATGATAACAAGTATTTTATTCGTTATGCTTTGAAAAGGGGTGCAATTATGAAATGTATCTGTAATGTTCTAATTACGCAGATGATTGAGGACGATTTTTTTAGATTGATAACTAAGTAGGAAACATTCTAAGATGAATTTTGACTGACATATGGCACGTAAAATGACGTATGATAATCTATGAATAGAATACCTTTGTTTATTAAAACACTATATATTAAACTCTAGTTACTTTAATATGAATAAAGCTAAACTAATTTAATGATTTCACGTCAAATTAGAAGTACAATTATTTACCTGAACAAACAAACATTTCATACACACCATGGCCGCTAGTACAAAACATGATATGATCAGTGAACGAAGACTTATTGTAGACTCTAATACTTAACAATAAAGGCCAATTACTAATTACGATACAATCAAAGACTTCCTGCCACGATACCGATGGATTATGCCGATTCATACCACTTAATGCCTCTTCATAATTGTTTAAAAAGGCACCTTGGAAAATACTGACCTTTATATAAGGCTGGAGAAAGAGCTATTAAAAGGTCTACTTTAATAGAAATAGGCTATTAGAAGAGTCATTGGCAAAATATTCATATTGCAAAAAAAAATCATTTATCGCGTATAATTTTATAAACAAAGTATACATACATATACATTAGATCTAAAATGGGTAGTTTCAATTCATTACTATAACAAATAGAGTTATAGTAACTAGAAGTAATATAATTTGTAAATCCCTTAAAATTCACATACACCACATTCCAGATTCACTATAAAGAATAATAAATAAACTAATAGTCATTTATTTTAGTTACTAAACTATGTACGTAATCCTTAATCTTCAGTACATACAACAATACTTCATCATTTAGTTTTAATAAACTAAGCACTTATAACTAATCACCAAATGCTAATGAATTTATACATAGTTACCTATACATACATCACAAGCATGATTTTGTGTTCTAATCTTTTAACAAGTAAGTATACATACCTCATTCAGTATGTTACATAGCTAATACATACATACATAAGTCTTTATACTCAATTACGTGTCCCATATATAGTTGGTCACGATATATTTAGCCCGCCAATGATGAAATCATAAATGACAATATCATCTAATGCAAATAGCGTGGCATTATGTCCCAATGCGTCATTGAACACTGAAAAACACACCTAAATGATATCAGATATAGCGCGCTCCAATAAAGAGTGGAATTGAAAATGGATCATAATGTTTTTGTGTTGTATACTTGTTCAAACTATCATTTTATGTAGAATCGTTCTTTACAAACCTGAGTAATGTTACCTTTTCCTGATAGTAGTTATTAGCTTAGCTATATACTATGTTATTGAAATATGTTATACGTAATTAAATCGTAACGTTCGTTGCATTTCATTATTTAGAAATTCTCAATGCAATGATCGATTTTTAACTAAAAAATACTCAGTCACTGACAAATGGTGTTATAAGTAACTACATTAGTTATAAATATACCTTACTATAACACATGAATATTTAATATACACACGTTCAGATACAAAGCCAAATGCCATCATTCATTTACCTACATAGACCGATACATTTTGTCACCATTTTCATTCCCATTCCTCAATGGCCGAAGCAATAATTAGTTGATTAGTTTACCAACGGCTTAAGGCTCGTCACAGTTTCGAGGCAGTCTCAAAAAGTGTGTCATAAAACATGTTTCAGTTGATACGCTATCACTAGCTGAAGGCAGATATTGGTAAATATTTACTCTGCTGAGCAGCCATTTGATAATGACGGATGGAATGCCTTCATTGCGACATTAATGCCGTGGAAATACCTATTTTGAGTTGTTGTTACTTCGGGAATAACATACCTAGTTGTTTTTTTGTTATATACTAATCTCTAAGCTTTCATAAAGGTACGTTTTTCCGTTAGTGTATATGAAAATAATAAGGATAATGTAGGTGATTTTTAATTCACTATCGTATAAGCGTGACTTATGACTATGTAAGTCATAGTCATATAATTAAGAAGGTAAAGTAAATAAGCATTAGCAATTAACTTGACAATTAAATATTAATTGCTTTGAAAACTATGTTGTGGACAAACTTAATATCACACTTTACGAGTATGAGGCATAATTACGAAAATGGTCGAAGGAAAACTTGAAATAACTCTGCTTGTTGACCTGCCACTTTTTACATAGCAGAGATTTTATAAAATATAAGTGGATTTATTAAAATTCTTTCGCATATGTCCATTTAATATCAACGGCCTTGTTACAAGTTCTTTTTTGCAATTGCTCTTTAGAGCTTTAATCAATTTCTTGACGAGAGACGATTAAACCAAACGAGAATTATTTAGTACGTCGTTAATAAACGTTATATTTTTACTCCGCTTCAAAGTTTTTGATGTGTTTACATATTACAAATTGATTGATTATATTGAAGATGCCAGATCAGTTTAAATTGAGAACATCTTAGATAAAGAAAATATGTTGGAACGTTATTGGTTGTCGAGATAAGAATATTCAAACAAACTATACTTCTCACGTAAAGTATTAAAGCGGGTTCTATTCCCGGTGGAAATTCGTATAATGACATTTAGCCATTACTTATTCTACTGCCTATGTTTACATACATATTTTGAATAATTTACTGGTTCCTTACACTACATACCGTACATAATTACTTCACAATCAACATCAACTCCGTAATCGTAAAGTAAGCCATTTAGTACTTCGAACTTTCGTTTCACCAGAAACCAACTCAATGTCACAGCTTCCATGTTCAATCATTTCATCTTATTACATTGAATTATTATTTCACCAAACTTTCCACACCCAACCTTACAGGTACATATGGATACCCCATATCCATTTGAACTACCCTTTATACAACAAAAACTTCATTTCTTCTAGAGTCGCTACCACAATGTGGCGGTAAGTCAGTGCAGCCATAACATAAGCAAAAACCATGGGAGTTTTTTTTACCACACAATATAGTCGATTTAGGTGACATTTTTGCAATAAAACTGCAAGCAAAAAAAATTTTTTTAATTGAGGCCCTTTTGTATTCAAGGAGCGACATATTAAATACTCTACCCTTTACACAGCATAACCTTGAACATGTTCTTGTTCCAGATCTCTCAGCTGGTGGAAGACGTGAGGCGTCTCCAGAGCTCCCTGGCGGCGCTGCAGGAGGCCCATGCCCAGCAGCTGCGGAGGCTGGAGGAGCGGCTGGACGAGAAGAAGCAGCACATCGCCAGGCTGGAGGCCAGGCTGGACACCCAGAGGGACTACGAGGATATTAAGAGGGAGATCAGGTGGGTTAAGGGACGAAGCTAGGGGATATTGGGGTGTTATAGCTTGTGTGACTATAATATTTTGAAAGTATGCTGCAGATAATGCTGTTTAGATGTTGATAATGTAATGAGAAGGTTTAAGAGATATTCGGTTGTTAGACTATAATATTTATCCATACTAATTAATGGCAACGATTGAATTTTCTTGTGTCGAAAAATTCGAAGTAAAGGGTTGTAAAGAAATTAGTTTAAAATGGAATTATACGGCAGTTCGTTAGTTGTATACTACGTAAAGTACACATACATATGTAATACTGTTCTCACAACCCATTCCTAATTAGTAAAGCAACCACTTCTCTTCTCTGAACACAAAACAAAAGGTGTATCGACGTTGCACGCCCATTAATAGAATCGTTACACCAGGCGCCCAAATTCAAGTTGGACGAGAAGTTTCATCTGTTAATGAATTACAATCTCAAGTTTGAAGGCTAGGAAGATTTTGTTTGCCGAAGCCTAGAGCCACGTGTTTACGAGGCAGCGATAACAGGCCGCTGAGGGCTTTGACCTGGTGCATTCGTTAAACAAAAGATTAAGGCTGTTTGCTCAGTTAGGCAACGCCTAGGCTGCACCGTACCTTGGACGCACCCGGAGCGTTGACATTGTAGACTTGGTTAGAGCATTCGATTGTGTACGTACATAGGTAGATACATACATGTTAGGACGTTTGATGGGTATTGAATCAGTTAGTGAATAACCATTTACCTACTAATATTGTAACCAGCATTTAGAAATAAGAACCGAAAGTTACGATATACAGTGCAGCTTGGCGACATTACGTTTTAGTCAGGGCTTAGGATAAATATAAATAACGTGATGATAAAGTAAAAAATAGCTAAGTTATATTTTCAATCTATTAAGGCTGCTTCCAGGAAGCCAGAAATACTATAAAGTTTAGATTGGACCGGCTAGTCATTTTATATAATATCAAAAGTTTGAATACGAGCAAACAAAGTTACCCCTAATGTCATCCCTCTTTATTTATAGGTTGCGTCTCAAAGTCGCTCTACGCAACCACCCTCCCATGTCCCAAAGTACACCTGTTTGCTATTAAAAAACGAAAGCAAACCGCGGTCATTGAGACTGTTTTCTTAACATGTAGATACCAATTCAACATTAAGAGGCGGTATTTAATCAGTATAGCATCTCTTGACTTTTGTTAAGAAACATTTTTATTTACATTGTCAACGCTTGCTCGCATATCAAAGAAAGTTTTATTCCGAAAGCACACAGAGGTGCCTGTGACAATTGTGTGCTCAGTGAATGCTTCGTTATTTGATTATTCGTTTGTATGCGGCTGTTGGCGTACCTCTGACTGATAAGCTCCCTATTAGCTATCTCTGGGGTATTTTCTTTTCCTTCATTATCTAGTTGGTAAACGGCCTGTTGTGAATCAAGTTTATTGCCTTTGAAATATGATTCAGTGTTTTGTTTGCGTCTAAGCCTCGAAGGTCTCAAGAGTTCAAGACGATTTTCTGAGACTTTGGAAAAGGTTTTGCATTGTTTGCAATCACATTAGGCACCGTTACAATATAAGGGTTTATAAAGATGTTTCGTTGTCCTAATTCTGAAAGGTTATCTTTTGAAGTTACATTTAAATATGTATGCATACGAGTGAATGAAATTAGATATCCCCCAAACAAGTGAAACATAACTTTAAATTGTAACGATTGCATACATACTCGTTTGTATGTATTATTCCGTATAACTCGCACATAAACTCGAATACCGTCTTCAATAAAAGCCAAGGGTACAGTAACTCCATAAAAGTCTCTTAAAGAACAATTAAATGTCAAAATAAACACTTGATTTGATGTCCCGAGACAAGGCGTTCGTAAGGGAGATCAAAGGAAGGCTATTGACGTCCAGCCGACAATGTGCATCCTGTTGTGGCCCACTTTTATTGCCTCTTCGATATGTTTTGGTGTCACTCCGCCAGATTCATCTTGGAGAATAGTACTTACACGTATTGGTGTTTTTTTGTATGGTTATCTAGTCTAAGATATATATATGATGGAAAGATATATAGAATGCTAAAATAATGCATACTGCATTTCTTTCCGGCATGTCGGGAGACGATTATGAGTACATATTTAGGGTCATTAGGATATATTAATGCTAATCAATGTCACCTCGAACTGATTGCAATACTACATACCAATATAATTTCATCACAGTTACTTAGTTATGCTGAAAGTAAGTGAAGAGTTGATGTTTCCGATATCTTACCCACGCTAAAATGACTTGAGTATAGGTACTCATGAATTTGAAACTTACGCAAACGTTGAGTGGTACTCAATAGAACTCAAAGTAAATTATTCCAAAAGTACATAAGAAGCATTTCCAGTGGTTCACAAGCTGACATTTTCAAATAAGGCTTTATTGATTTGTTGAGTGCGGCCGAATGCCACCGGGCAGGCTGCGAAGGCTTTCGATTCCCAAAGAGAACGCAAACATTGTATGTGGCACTGCCTCGCTAAACGGTTCGAGATAAGGAATCTGGGGAATAGAGATGGGTGTAAGGGAGTAGGTGTCGATAGTAATTGAAAATATATGTGTGTAGTTGTTAAATCTGTTAGACAGTTGCTGAAAAATGAGTTTATTTTGTTTATCTTTTATTTCGTTTCATAGTTTTACTTAAATTCGTCTCCAAAGATTACATTGGTTTATAAGCTTCTTACAGTGTGTAATTTTCGTAAAAATTCTGTTGTATATTGGAGTTTTTGCAATGACAACAATACGTTATTATGTAACACGTTCCGACATGAATTTAAAATATCATCATTGATGTAAAAGTAGTAGGTATATACCAATACCACATTGCGAACCAACCTTCGAAACTCATCCCATCCCTATATTGACTTTAGCCAATGGAACCGCACCCGTAAAATGTCGCGGCGAAGCATTTATTTAGGATTTCCTGCTCCATTTTATATATATGAGAACCACAAATACCCGAAGCGGCCTAATAAACTATTGATACTGTGAATAGTCTTCGATTAGTTAGCACTAGCTCGCTAACTCGACTAGCACCATGAAATGAATGAGAAAATATATTTTGCTACATTTTGCATCCGCTCTCGATATTATCACTGATTTAGAATCAGCAGGTGTGATTGGAAAGAATTTTATCGATTCATTCAATACAACAAAAATATCAATTTTATAAATAAGTTTAAATATAAAATCATTTGTGCTTATATTGTAACCTAAGAAAACTTGTAGTTTAGTACAGTAACACAAAACTATATTTTTCAGTAGTTCATGCGTATATTTTCAGTATGTATAGGTGGCGTTAAAAACAGATAGACAAACTATAATCCCATCAATGGACGCGTATTCGTAACCTTATTAAACTAGTTGTTTTCACAACCCTAACTTTACGACTAGGGTTGTCTCCTACGGCTGCCCTTTGATGGGCAGATCAAAGGTGCCGTGATCGGTCGCCATATTGACAAAAATAACACATTCAAAATAGAAGGACGATGTCAAAAGTGGCCCAAAATAGTCCAGCGTACATGATTTAAGTCGCTTCGGGACGGATCAAAGATTTATTGGGACACGTGTGTCATAGCCATTATTTTTACTCGTTGCCAATGCTATTGGACGAGTGTTAATTGATCAAGATTTAATGTAGAATAATATTGTGATCACTAGAAGATATACTCGTAGAATGAAATTTAAGTATGATATAACGAAATGATGTTTATGCGATATTAGTAGTCAATTAAGATGGAAAATCTATCTACCAAATCCTGAAATAAATTAGTATGAATGAATAGTTTGATTAGTTAATCTTTGAATGTCAGTCCCTTTGTTAGATGTTTTTCCTGTTTCTCTCTGTTTTATCTGCCTGATATGTTTGACTTTGTTTTAATCAATACAGGATGAGATATATCAACTTCCGCTTTAAATAAAACGAGAGATTAGCAGGTGCGAATCGAAAGCTTGTTTGCGTTTTTAATAAGAGTTTGATGGGAAACCAAACAAGTATATGAAACAAATATTGCACTTCTTAGATTAAGACCTTATTTTAACAAAACATGTGTTTGTTAATGTTATAACTAAGTACTATATTATTGAAAAACATTCCTTATTTATAATAATAAATATATTGTAGCAAGAACTTACGTTAAACTAATACAATACTTAATGTAACCTTAGCAAATCATCTCAATATTACTTTTTCGGTACTCCAACCCAAATATCGTAATACGCAGTTACCTAATCAAAACCGTGCAGTATTTCCCATGTCAGGAGAATGAGTGTTGCCAGAACAGATGGACTCATAATGGGGCACCGGTCAATAGGATCGGTACAAACACGTGTTCAGTTCCCAAAGTATTGTGTAAGAAAAGAGGATGGTATGGATTCTGCTGATTAGGTCTTTGTACCTCAGAAATTGTGTGCAGTTGCAGAAATAAATATACGAAACAAAGAATCTGTTAATATCTGATTTTGAATTTGTTTTTATATGATGGGACAAAGAATCTATTTGAAATAACTGTTTTCATACTTGTCTTTATTGGATGGGAATTAAATTTACGTATACATTTATATTGTTAATTAATGATCTTATAGAATTGGTCGTTTACGTTAAAGGTTCTGTTTTGATTTCATAATAATTATGTACTTTAAACTTGTAAATTCATTTATGAATACTTAACTGTGTGCGTGTATGTGTACAAAAACAAAAGTATAGTGCCATAAGATCTCCAAGTAACATTCAAGAGGTTCAATATACCAAAGCAGAATCGGGTCACAGCCGATTATGTTGTGTAAGTCCTTAATCTTTGCTCCGCTGATCAGTTTCCTTGGGGCCATAACCGGCACCTGAGCCCTTTTATAGCTTATTTATTCCGTATCCCGGATTAAGTTATTGCGAGGAAATCGGCGAAATTAAATCCGGTATACCGTTACCGGATTGATTCCGAATACCGGTGTAAAATCAATTTAATTGATCCGAGATGCTTTCCTTCGCGATTTTAGGGGGAATTAAAACGTCGTAGCGAAGCCGTTTCGTTTTATTGTTTTCTTCTGCTACTGTGTTTGGTTCTTGTTTGGGATAAATGGACTGAGATAACCTACTGAGTTACTCAGCGAGATAAAACTCTTCAATGTAACCTAAATAGTGGTTATATTGTTTTATCATTACTAAATAGTCTTCAACAAACGCAAATATAGAAGTGGTTTTATCATCAATTAAATTCACTAACAACTTTTAGGTTAGTTGTATTTTAAGAGGTGCTTGTGAATTATAATTGATCTACAAAGTAGCTTAATTTTATTGTTGTACGTAATTCGTAAAATCGTATTTTAGTGTACGTGCTGGGCTCAAATACAAATTGAAATAATTCCTTTAAATACTAAAGCAAAATAAACAGGTATCAAGTTAGGTACTTTAGTGCACAATACAAACACCACCTGCACAAATGGTTCGTTATAACACCAACAAGAACTAATACGATAAAAATTATCACTCTTCAAACCGAAACTTAGCTTGATTATCATTTCTTCAACTATCAAAATGACTTTTACAGCCCAAAAAACTTAGAATTTCTTCTCGGCTTATCTCGGCTTAACGTTACGATGTTTACACGTCATAATCTCCACGATGTGTTCTCAAGACAAGTGTTAATTTCTTGATGGCGTTTTAGTTTGATGAGGAGATAGGCATGGCTTCATCAGCGTGAGGGACTTTTTCAATCCTTTAGTTTAAGTTATTTATGGCTCTCCGTTTATGGGACTTGTACTAAGTGTGTTTATATAGGTGATAGTGTGATTATAGTTATGTAATTAATACGTACAAATGTATGTATATTTGAATATATTTGTTGAAGAGAGTGGTTGAAATATTTTTGACATATTTTGTGCAACTGAAGCAGTTATCATTCTAGAGTAGATTATAGTTTTTTATTTGTTAAATAATATCAATCATGAATCAATCTGCATATAATCAAATCCCTGATAATTCATCTTTTCTTAGTTAGAGAGTTTTGAAGGCAAGCTAAAAATTCAATGTAAACCAAACTTAGCCTGTTCCTTTCCCCGTATGAGATACGTAAGTGTTTGTTCTAAGATCCGAAGCTAGTCCTTCGCCATTAGAGTTCCGAGAGAGCTCATGGCGATAGTCTTAAGACAACACGGCCAACTTCCCCGCCGCCTCCATAGAGCAAACAAAATTCCTCTCGAACACCTGTTTTCATTTGCCCAACCTATATTTGCTTACCATTTAAAGAATGTCTACGTTATAATCCCCCAAACTAATTTTCGAGGCACCATAAAGTTGGGAAGGTTTTTTACCAGGCTCCCATGCTTGTTTGCTCACTATGTGGGGACGGGTTTACAAGGAAATATGTATTTTCGAAACAAATACAGATATTTGACAAATATAGTTTTGTTTGTTCGCTTTTTGACGAATCGAGGCCGTGGGAATGGTGCGAGCGCGCCCCGGCCAATGGCGGCCGCTCGATCGGTATCGATAGGCGGGGCATCGATGCATCGCCATCCGCCGATAACCGCTCCACTATCGATACGCACACACCTATCGGCCACTACTCGCCCATTGCCCACTTTCGAAGCTGATAGTGGCATTGTCGAATGGAGGCTTAACATTTCGTTTCCTACACTGAAAGATGTCCAATTTGAAAATGATTTTTCATTAATGCATTAGTCGTTCATTATATTTAATAGAAAATTGTTAAATTTAACAAAATTAATATTAGATAGAGCATCAGTGAAGTGCGCTGTCGTTTACCTTTCTCACTTAGTTACTGCATATTATCTCTTAATAGAATCGCCCCGGGCATAATGAATTGATATTGCCGTACAGCATCTTGCGATCCACCTCACAGGGCGGGGGCCCAAGGTGCCCGATAAATTCCCCAAAGGAATATCGCCAATAAGGGCCCGGATCACCTATTAATTAAAATACTTAATTAATTCACCTGGAATAGCTTTAATCAATTCGAGACTGCTCAATTTATGAAGGTGTACCACGAGGTCACTCCGTTAATTATCCCTCTGCCCGTGGCGGAGAGGTGCCGCCTGTAGACACTAATCGCCTCTTTCGAGGTGCACAGCTCTGCCAACTCTCCGCCAATTATTAAGCGATAAACAGCGCTTCGGAGGAATATCTTCGTCTGGTGCATGATCGCTTGCATTAATCTCGCTCCTCGGCGAGTAATCAAAGTCGTCATGCCTGTTATACAAATAAGGGAGTCGTGTAGTGAATTATTCGAGAAATAATTGCACGCTTCAATCAAACGGCCGGATCGCTCTCGTTGTGGCAGCGCCCGCGGGCGCACCGCCTCTTAAGGGCCTCTCATCCCATATTAACTGAGTGCTTTTGTTGTCGACAGCCTGCTGCGCTCCGTGGAGCTCGCTGCCGAGCGGAGGGACGCCGACCGGAAGGCGGAGAGCACGCGGTCGCCCAGCGTCGCCGACCGCTCCTCCGCCACGCCCACCGACCGCCGCGACCACGGTGAGTACCCGCTCTCTCTGCCTCGCCTTAGCGTAAGCCAACAGCCGTGCGGACGAGGCGTCCTCCGTTCCCACACTCTCCTCGAGGCTTCCATGCCGGTCACGGACGCGCGTAATCGCCGCACGCGCTTAGCATTCCGCGCACGCGTCCAGATGAGAGGCGCCGCCGCCTCGACCGCCGCTGCCCGCTCGGCCGATTGCGCGCTCCGCTCCGCGCGAACCTTCCCGACCTCCCCCCTCTCACCCCGTCCCCGCCCCATCCGCACGCGTAACGTCCCTGTGTCTGCAGGTGGCGACGAGTGGCCGGCGAGCACCCCGCCGCCGCTCAACAACAACACCACGCACCACAACAACAACGGCGTGGGGCCGCTGGGGCCGACGCACCCGCCGCCCTCGCCCTTCCGCTTCGAGGAGCACCGGCCCTACCGGTTCGCGGAGGACATGGGCCCCCTGCCGCCGGGCGCGCTCGTGGGCCGCCTGGGCGACTCGCTCATCCCCAAGGGCGACCCCATGGAGGCGCGGCTGCAGGAGATGCTGCGCTACAACATGGACAAGTACGCCAACAGCAACCTGGACACGCTGCACATCAGCCGGCGCGTGCGCGAGCTGCTCTCCGTGCACAACATCGGGCAGCGGCTGTTCGCCAAGTACGTGCTGGGCCTGTCGCAGGGCACCGTCTCCGAGCTGCTCTCCAAGCCCAAGCCCTGGGACAAGCTGACGGAGAAGGGCCGCGACTCCTACCGCAAGATGCACGCGTGGGCCTGCGACGACAGCGCCGTCATGCTGCTCAAGTCGCTCATCCCCAAGAAAGGTATCTATCCACTCCTACGCTCACCCTCACTCATGCTACGCTATTCTAGTTGAATGTTGTATTGTGCCCTTAGGGCCCATCTCATCATGTTCGGCCTAGCAATGCCGATTGCCTTGTTAATCTGTTAGACACGAGTTGACTCACTCCGCACCGCTTTTCATGTTAATTTCTAACTTTTGATTTTACAGTTTTTTTAAGGTTTTAATGGTTTCTTTTATGTTCTCCTCCCCGTTCCCTTTTCCCTTCCCGCACATTCCTTTGACCATTTTCGCGAATCCACGGTGTCGTGCGGAGTGGTTCGGTATTTTATTTACTTTATTATTTCAATTACAATTGTACCAAATGAGTGTCATTTTATCAGTCAACCTCGCCAGAACTTATCGCCAGTCGTCTTCAATGGAACAAAAGTCATAGAGCCAGTGGACAAACATGAGATGGCAAAGCGCACGAGGTGAAAACGCAATTATGGTAGACAAACGGGGCTCCGGAAAGCATGGCTCCGCGGCACAATGGCGAGCCAAAAGGAGCAGCAGGCCGCACGGGCGCTGCCTACCTGTCTTTTTACAATTAGACGGGGCGATTTCGGCGACTTGCTAAAAAGTGGCAGACTCTCATTGTACTATTTAGGAAGTGTATGAATGCACGAGGTGCATAAATCCACGGAAGACAATGGCAAGAGTCGTTTGTAGCGCCCTTTGTCTACCGATAGGGGTCGCCCTCTCTCTCAATTAGATTGAATTTTAGATAATTTAGGAGGGTCTCCTTTTTCTTGTTTCTTTGATTATCATCTATCGGTTTTGTGCTGTTACCGACATGTTTTAGTAGTCACTTGCGTGTTTTGGTACATGAGTATGAAATTATGTACTTACTAATGTCAAATAGGTATAAGAAGTAAATTGTAAGACATAAATTCAAACAAATTGGTAGTCTGACCGTAGCATATATCTGTCTGAAATAATTCAATTACATTTCGTAACTCCACGTCTTGCAATACGGAACAAGGCCACAATTTGAAAAGAAAGTGACACTGGCATTATAAACACACAACTGTCATACGTTCCCACGTTTACGTGCCTGGCGATTGCATGTGGCGTGACCAGTGACTACTAGTCCATCATTATCCAGATAGAGTACAAAGCTTCAATATTGAGAACAAGACGTTTCAAAAGAGCTCACTGGCTCTATGGGAAAACGGCAACCATATTTATTGTCTGCCACAAATGATTACATGCGTCGTGCTTTATATTTCAAATCTATTCACATACTTACATTCTATATTGAGTCATTTTGTTAGATGTTAGAGAACGTAGTGGTCCTAAGAAGTACTTCCGATGAATTGAAAGTTCAATTGAAAGAGAAAAACTTAAATTATTATGTCAGAACGGAAGTGGTGCTATTTCTTTTTGACCTTCCTGTAGTAGCGGGAATCGGCCTATAAAATTTAAGTGTTATGATAAAGAGATTTCATTAATTACCTCATCGGATGTTCAGGCAGATGTAATAAGCGTGTATCGATTCAAAATTAATTATAATCGTCGCGCATTGCTGCGCAAAGGCGGTATAGCTACTTATAACTTTTTTCCTATAACTTTTTATGCTTCTTATTGATGAGCACGACTCGCCCATTTCTGCCAGCGACTACTAGTTATAATTCCTTTTAATGATTGTATGAAGCTTTTTCTTTATAAAGGTTAACTGTAAGAATTATTTTTTCCGTATTCAACGTAATATGATTGATTGAATTTCATGCTACACTTATCGGGCTAATGTTGAGGTGTTTTAATACATTACGGTTTTCAATTACCTATGGCATATAATGATAGGGTTGGTAATTATTTCATTACGTAGGAATCACTTAGTAAGTGATAATTTGTGCCCCGTAATAAATGCGGCTTGTCAACATAAAGCCACACATTGGCTGAAAGAGCTCGTTTCTTGTGTATGAGATAAAAATAATTTGACATTTTAAAGATTCCCGCCACTTAACCATTTCCTATATAAAACCCGTTTTAGGTATTTTCAAGTAGTTATTGCAATTAATTCTTAATTGTTTGCAAGTAATACGCGTATACAGGACGAAGACAATCATTTCGCAATCGCCATCAATACAGCAAGTTCACACACTCAACATTGTGGCGTGTAGGGCAATTTTATCAGCAAATACATCATTATGAATTCATGATACGGCGTCCACTCTATCGGCTGCGTAACTCTTTGTTGGTTACTAGTCTGCCGCTTCCCACGATCTCAATATTAGCACGTGTGTGAAACTTACAAGGCATCGCGACAAATGTATAACTTAGCTTTTGTAAATACGTGGTTTTTATGTGAGTGACAGGGAGTTTGTAAACGTTAAAGGCTTAAGATAAAGTTAAAGACACTGATTTAATGTATTGTCTCGAATATAGGAGTAAAGTTTTCAATTAATTATTATGAAATATTGAAACTATTGGATAGTTTCAAAACTTTCTTTCTTTTCGAGTGTTATGGATAAAAGTTTTTAACAATGATGTATAGAGTAATTAATACAAGAATCTTGATTTATATACATTAAAATTATAAAACAAAAATACAATTCACCTACTTTACTCAATTCCAATTATTGCAAACAAATCGAATCAATCAACCTGCCACATTGTATCGAATTGACATATCAAACTTTTTATTTAATCCTCACCTTAAAGCGCCTACACACCGTCAATATTTATACCATCCAAGTGTTGCTACAAGTAGTAGTACTTGTAAAAAAGCACAAATGGCATACATACACTGCAGACATATTTAATTAGTTCCACAGCCAGGTGCTTTAATGTGACGGCTTCGTAATTTAATAGAGCTAAGTGAGCATGTAAAAAGTGGGCAACATTATCGTGTCATAGCAAATTGGAATGGGCTTATTGATTCTCCAAAGAAAGAATTACTAGCGTTTCTTAGTTAATTGAGAAGTTAAGCTATATTTAGGTATACCATGTAGGAGATGCTTAGTAAAGTTAGGGGTAAAATTAATGAAAAGCAATGTCACAAACCGTCTATATTATTACTATATACCACAACATCACAACCACAATAGTACCTAAGTCAAAAGACCGATCAAGGTAACCAATAAGATATGTTTCCCATGTTCGTTCTATTCCCAAAGGAATAGTGTATGTATATACGAGTAGGATAAATATATAGATAGTCAGTATCGTTAAGCAGTAATTAAATACTATATACTACTAATATAATATTAATTACTCTGTTGGTGTTAATAAGCCTTCTTTCTAACGTGTGTAGAGAGCTGAATTTCAATTTGTTGAGCAATTTCAATGGCTCTATATCTCGGTATTCAATTCCCAAACATGTCCTGAACAATCAGAGCGAATCTCTGCACTATAAAGTCAATGCAATATTAGTAGGGTTGCCAGGCGAAAAGCGAAATATTACCATAGTTTTAAAATAAAATAATAAGTAGTTTAGAGATAATGATTATCAGGATTTGATATAGTCAAAAATGGAGTACTAAGCTATTGCAAAAATGGATAAATCATAAATCCAGGAAAGGATAACTTCGGTAAATAATTCATATATTGATCATCTTAGTTCAGGTATGAACAGGCATGAAAATTTAACCAAATCTTTTTGAAAAACTAATCAACAGCTAGGTTTACTCTACTTTAAAACGTTTTGAGTCTACTTACCAATAAGTTTCAAAGCTATAAACCCCATAAACCCGTGATTAAAAACAGCCAGTTCTTTTGGTATTTATCCGCCATTTTCTTTGCACCTCACCCCCAACCCTAGTGAGAACTAAGGAAGCTCAAGCAAATACCTATACAGAATGCTCCACTTTAATTGTGCTCTCCGTTTGCCCTACCCTCCCCCCTGGGGGATGCAACCGATCGCTGTTTTGTCCCGTCCTGTGTATGCGTTTTATTTCTATACAATTTAACTGTTAGCAAGGTAGGGGTTGAAGGAAATTGACAAGTATTTAGTTGGTACTAGGAAGTGATAGTTGTATTGTGTATGGGTGGTTGTAGTAAAGCGTATGTATGTACTTGGAGTGATATATTAGTGCTTATGTACATTTTTCTATTAAGAAATTGTTTTAATAGTTATGTAGCACGTTAGTGTTGAGGCCGGTTCCTTAATTGTTTTTATTATAATTAAAAAGATATTTAATAAATAAGGTAAAAATAGTTTAAAATAAATTCATTATGGAAACATTACTAGATAGAAGAACAAATACAGTAAAGTATCCAAAATTACTAATAATTAATACCATATTTAAAATGACCTGGTAGAATAGTAGAAAAAATCTACCATCCATCAAATTAACCCGTCATTGCAAGATACGTTTCTAACTGATTCAAGCCCAACTGTCAATTGACTGAATTTCGTACTTACAGTTTCTGCGAGTATCCGATAGTGGCCTTTGGAAATAGATTTTCACGCGTCGCGTCACCCAGCTTAAGCTAGAGCAAGTTCCTTTAAATATTGTCACTTACATTCAGCGTCGGCTTAAAATAGGGTTGGCTGAAACGATACAGTATCATAGCCTGCTAAGGATTTATAATAATATGTTATGTTACTTTGGCTATGGTTTTTTAATTAATTATTGAGATATTATTACACAAATTGAACTAGCCCCCTGGTAAGTTCACTTGAGACTTGTGTTAAGGGTTAGTTATTGTAATTTTGTATGTAAATGTATACAAAAGTAGGGAAATACTTAACAATTGATTCATAATGTAATTAATATCAATCCATGTTAATAATAACGACAAAAGATCTCTTTTACTATATCATATAATATACGAAACAATTTTCCATACCATAAATATGAACTAAACTATACATTCTAAAATTAGTTGAAACAATCAAACTTAGTTCAACGTGGGTATCGGCTGCCCCATAATAAATTACAGCGTATTAACACCCGAAGTTCAAAACAAATCGGACAGTCCACCCACCGGATCATAATTACATAATAATGAGTCAATAGCCCCAAAAAGGGTAAACGAACAAACTTTCGGAAAAGGGATACAAAAGTTTCCAAGTACATATTTTGTGGTTGAGGCGCGCCATCTGTGTTTCGAAAGGTGAACTAATTTAACGAAAATAGTGTAAAGATACAAATTGGTAGAGATTAGTGGGTTGGGATTAATAAAAATTGTTTTGTTCTGTTTAAGGTAAATTGCAATATATTTTTGTGAATTTTGCAGGAATATCCATTATCAAATGAATATTGAAAATGAATATTTTTAATCTCTACAGTATTCATTCGATACATGATAAATAGGCACTATTCCTCCAAAACCTTTTTACCATCTTATTTGGTCTAAAAAGCTCCTAGTCAACTAAACAGCCCAGTGTACACATACACCCGCGGCATAAATAGCTCCGGCAAGTCGTAAACAAAGCGCCAAGGCCTTCTTTCACCGAGCCAAGCAGAGCCCATTGAAAAACTAAATTGCCTCACTAACAACCACTTAGGGCTTCTAGAAAATGAATACTCGGAAAAAGTGTTCCGCGGAATTGTGCAACCAACGACATCTGTGTTCTAATAGCAGAACTAGCGCACGTCGGGAAAACTGAGGCATTCCTCGCATTTCGCCGATCCTTTGAACGCCGCCGACCGCGTAATCAGTCCTCTTTACCGACATATTTATGATTATAAATACCAACCGTCATTAGTCCTTTATGATTTTGTGCTGGACGTGCCTTTTTTCAATTGAAAACACTTGCTGCTGACTGCCAAATGAACTTTAATTGAATATCTAATTGCGCCGCGTGGCCCGCCGTTTTTATTTGTGACAGCGCGCCTTGTTTATGATAAACCTCGCTTTCAGCCAATTATGCCGTTCAGCCGACTCATTTGTTTTACTACCGTGATATATATGTAGGCACTTATTCTCATAATTATAATATCATAGATTATGAGCACTGTAGGTGCATTGAAATAAAACAATCCAAGAAAGAGACTTTAATCTGTTCTATAATTAAAACACGAAGATTGCACGTGCAAACTATCTCAATCTTAGCAAAATTACAACGAGATTATCCTTCAACAAATCACGAAGACACAGTGTTCAAACCTCGCATAAATACGTCAAAATAACGCAGCGAAAACAAAACACAAAATAGCTAATGAGTGCAAACATTCCTACACAACTCTGCACCTCCTCATTAACTAAACAGATTAAATAATTGCTCTATTTCAGAACGCAAACAACAGTAATATGACGAGAGACATATTTCAACTTGCTTTATTCCGCGGCTTGTGACTAATACTCACTTTTCGTGATAGTATTGTGCTCCGAAATGATTAGTAGGAAAATCCAGTGGTAGTTTTTAGTGGTAGATTTTGACGCGGGAATTGATCTGTCAAAAACTGTAATTGACAACAATGTTGACGTTACTATTATAAATAAATTGGTAATGAAAACAACTATATTGTCCCATTTATTAGGAAGTAAATGTGTGCAAACAAAGTATGATATGACCTAATTTGTGATCAAAATACCCAAAGCACTAGTAGGTTTAAATTAAATAGACAGAGCCCGCCAAGACATATTTTAATCGAAGCATCTATGATCAAGGCAGTAAATCAAACAGCCAATAATGCCAGTAGGGACACAAGAGATTATCTATTTTCGATTCGGACGGCAATGAATCTTGCCGGCGCTTAAGAGCGAGCATCGAACCGCCACGGGTCGTTTCCTTGAAGTTTTATAGAAATTTAAGTGCACTGTGACATATTGTCCCGAAGGATTAATTGGCCACGTTTCGGGCAGCGAAACAGCGTCATATATCAGGGATCTGTCTCGCAAGGAACGATGTTTAAGTTGTCACTTTGGACGGGATTTGTGGCCTGGCATTACGCACCCGATCTTTGCCTTTGCATAATTACGAGAATTAACTGCGCGATGGATGAATGATGCAATCTTTGCCTGTTTTAAAAAATATATTGTTTCGGTGAAGTGAAAAGCATTTTTCTGTAAATTTATCAGTTTCGTTAATAATAATTAGAGTTAGTTCGAGTTGGAGTATATTAGTTTTAAATATACCTAAATTATTTGCAGAAAATACCAAGATACTAAATAAGAATTTTATAAAATCACATCTTTTTTTTTGTGTACCAACTCAGTGACTTGGATTTGCATTCCGCCCGAAGCTTTCATGCTTTCTGACAGTTTTCAGTAGCAAACCCTTAATGGCTTAACTTTCTAATATCGTCTAATCGCAGTTATTGATTCCGCCGTCGAATCGCATGTGAAAAGTTTTACAACACAAAGGCTGAACTCCGATTTCCATTGCTCCCGTTCTATAAAATAAAATGTAAAGGTATCTAATTCATAGACAAGCTAAAAACAAAAAAAACTTAACTTATATTTTTAACAAACGCACATTATTTTATAAAATAAGTATATACACGCAGGATCGAATTATTATTATTTGCTTGGTTACCTTTATTATAAATTTTAGGGTCGTGATGAAATTGAATGCAATTAAGTCAGGTTTGAAGCCTATCGTCCAACACATTCCATTTACACCTTATCCCTTCTTCTCATACGCTATGGTGGAAACTGCCCTTGCATTCATGATAGCGTTGTTATTTTCCCAAATTTTTCGTTGTTATGTTTAATACCATACATACATACACATCACGCCTGATTTCCTGTAGAGGGGTAGGCAGAGGTCACGGATCACCTTCTGTCCCGATCCAGACAGACCAGTTTCACGTCATTGACACTCATACACCTCGTACACGCTCGGCGGTTATAAATACTTCTAATTTTAAATATAGGCAGTGCTATATACTGAAGTTTAGATCACAATGGGCATGTATAGCGTTCCGCTCGCCAACTTATTACCAGCATTGATTCAAACGCGAGCTATTGATTTTATTTGAGCACAGATTGTGTTTCCTCACGCGAACCGATACCTACTGTAACACGCTTTATGCCCAACCCTACTGATTGAGCGATAGCATTTGCATACCACACACAATGAAATTAACTAGGGAAATAAAGAAAGAAAGGTAGGTTTTTTGTTATTTTTCATATACCGAACTTATTAAGAAGCTGGCTTGATATGAGTGTAGGTAGTAGCTTGTAGTACGCTCAATATTTCAGCTGAAAGTACTACAATTAGATAAAAATATTTCTGTTGAATGTCCTTATATTTAGATAATAATTACGTCTTAATAAACTAGTAGTAACAATATAGGTGAAATTTGGTTATAAAGGTACAGTAAGACTTTAGAAATAGCTAGCATTTTAATCGAAAATATTTTCTATTCACTACGAAAATGATTATGTTAAGAAATCAATTCAATTTTCAATAAGTCAGTAAACAGTCAATTCATCCATTTCCACACCTACTCAGACTGCTAATTTAGACAGTTCAATCATCCTGCATGAAAACTGAAGCCATTGTACCCAATCCACAAAGGAGTCAACCCAAAATGTCGAAAAAGCCAGTGGCAGAAACAAATATAGACGAAATAAAACGTTATCGGCTCAGGGGAGCTGATCTGGTAACTTTTAACGATAGAGCTTCAGTGTTGCAAGTTTTTAACGAAATAACCACTAACTGAACGCGGGGGAAACAACTTTGGCGATAGGTAACTCTTGTCTCTGTTTGGAAGCCGCTATTCGATTTACGCGTACGCTTTTTGGAGTACACTGGACGGGAATGAATTAAATATCAAATTGTAACCTAAAAAACATTCACCTAGAATAGACAATAAGTAATTGCCTTGACGATATGCCTGTTGGAAAGTAGGCATTAAAATGTATTTATTTGTTAAGTACGTTAATGGTAATAATATTGATAATGATGAAGCCATAAAGCAGATGAAGAAACGTTTTTAATATGTTGTGGTTAGATTAAAATATATAACCTCAAATAAAAGTCTCAAATTCTCGAAAGAAAACAACACTATAAAACACGGAACTGTACATTATCTCTGCTTTATAAAATATTGATGGAAAAGACGTGACGAGTAAATAAGGTTGTACCCCGCAGGCGAAAACTTCTCTCACAAGCTACAAAATGGCGTCCCTTGGGAAAAACAAAAATTGATTATCAATGTCTCCCGCCGAAACTACCCATGCAACGAGTCCCGATACCTATTCCGCCTCTTTACTGTTGCCGAGTTCAAATTGGATTAAAAACTCCTTGCACAACACAACGGCAGCTTTTCGATTCCGAAATAAGGCTGCATTAAGCATTACCTCTTTTCTTGTTAACTCTTTTGTTCAATTAATTTCACTGAGTGGAAAATCAGAAAATTTTGCTTGTCATAAACAAGCTCATTGCTTAGTTCTTTTACAATGTAACTCGTTTCCCCAATTAAACATTTATTTATACTACCAATAAGTACGAATTCAGATTGACAACTTTTTGTTAGTTATTCCTATAACTTTTTTCCATTCCATAAACAAAGTAAAGGTACACATACAAGAACAGTTCCTTTGTTATACATCATGTCGAAGTCCCAGCCATTTGTTCCAAAGACAGGCGTCCATTTCTCGTTCCTTATTGAATCAATTGTGCCAGGGCGGGCGATTGCGATCGGACACGCTACGATCGGCTGCACGACACGCAACCCAAGCCCCACAGATCGGTTTTTCGGAGGATTAGATAAGGGAAAGGATAGCCAAGATACTAAAATATATTTAAATCTTGTTTAAATATACCTAGATATGTGACGTCTTTAGTATATACGTCAAGGTTTACCTGGAGAGTACTTAAGTTTCTAAATTTCGCCGCAAAAAATCGTCTTAGTAGTCATTGGTCTGCCGAAAGGATCTTGTTCAAAGAGAATTATTTAAATAGGCATATTATACTCCAATATAGTCGATTTTATTAGAAATCTAACTTTATTTCTACACGTGTATTAACCTTTTATATTTATACTAGTTGCAAGTCGTAAAACAGTAAAGTAAATTGGAAATCTTAGCAGTTTATTAAAAAGTTTGTAGCAACAAATCAGAGTATACCAAGAAACATTCACATGCATGAAATCGATGAGGCCTAGATGAGATATTTGACGGAAGTGAGCCAAGTGCGTGTCTACGGCTCTATCCACAAATTGCCCAGTACACGAAACTCTGAGATAATGGCCGCCTATCATTACGAATAGTTGAGATCCAATGATGATTACACTCGATAAATAGTGGGGCCCAGGGCTACAGATACGTTTCCTTCGTGGAAGAACGATCGTACCTGTCGATAGAGTTTTTGTGTAATTATGTACATCATCTTAATAGTTGTAGAAAGAGATCATGAGTCATTGAACCTAGAAACAATAGATTTGATTATTATTAGTAGTTCAACTTAACATTTTCTATATTTCTTACTACGTTTGTGAGACTATCAGTCAGATATCGTGGGGGTATTGAATACCTTAGCCAGCTAGCTAGATAGTGTATTTATAATACCTGTTTAAAAGGCATTACTCAAAGTTTAAGTCAAAATATTGAATATGATACTGAAAACGCCATTTCTGTGAATTTTCATCCCATCTTTTTCTAATACGAGCAGTATGCAAAAGCATTCCCCGTCCGCAAGGGAGTGGCTGAGCGTGTGAAAAATGCAGCGCATTCTTTGAAAGGAGAACACGCCACGATGTCCGCCTCATTTGTTCACTTCAATGGCGCAGCACACTTCGCACCTAATTTTAGCGCTTTGCGTTTATGCAACTATTT